>OZ020538.1:21366930-21417927 GCA_963971435.1 Lasius platythorax
AAAAAAACACAGCGCTTTATCGAGTATACGGAACAGGCCTTTTCATATTGCTCATATTTTTAAGAGCTTTTCTAATTTTAGAAGCTCTTGTAGGGTTTTTTGATATATCATTAATGAGCTGGGCAGCACATCTGTTGCCCGATTTTTGCATCACAATCTTTGCCGCATGCATCAATTCTGAAGCCGTATAAGTTTTAATTAACTCCTCAACCTTTCTTCTTTTCGAAGCTTTTGAACTTTCGGTAAAAGCCTTTTTTGGTCGTCCAACATTAGATAATTTTTTAATTTCGAAAGGAACAATGAATGCTGTTTTTAGCTACTCAGCATTTTTTTCCATAAATACTTTGTACATTCTATTACATTTAACCTTTTTTATCTATTTAATCTTTTATTTAACGCTAATGAAAAGTTCAATATTAGAGATTTTATTTTATTTTCATATTCTGGTTCCCAATTATATTGCTCATACTTTTGACGTATTATTTTTAATAAATGATTTCTCGATTTAATAGATTGTGGTTTCAATGGCCCTTCATTGCACAAAGTATGAAAAAAATCGTTATATATCAAATTATTTGTTGCACCATTTGTGGTATCAGTATTTTCATTCATTTTTATCTCTATAATAGAATAAATACACACAGAGTATAATAATAAAAGATGTAGGCATATTTTCGAACCTCATATGTACACCCACAAAGAATAATATAGATACATAATATAAAAAAGTAAACGTGATACGTACAATAATGATGTATATAGAGATATTAAATAGTGTCCTTTATAAAAGCAGTGTAGAAAATCATATATGATTTGTCAATTTTATGCAACTTGGGAAAGAAACTCGTATGCTTTGTATGACTTCTTTATTTGGAGACTGCCTACAATTATGAGAATCTCCCGTTGTTGTTTAACAAAAGAAAGAAAGAGAGAGAGAGAGAGAGAGCATCTAGCAATTGTTCCAAATCGCCCGGCGCCGTGCCGCGGCCGAGGCCTTGTCTCGCGCTCGCCTGCATGGCATTGAATTGGGTATAAAATACGTCACAGAAGACGCAAATGCGAATCAATGCAAACCATTTTTTTTTATTCGACAACGATATATTTGTACTATATTTTCATCATAGTTACATCAGAGTAAAACGGGGTAATTTTTAGTAATACCACACAATATATCAACAATTGATTTAAATATACTTACTTCAGACATATATGTATTTTTTACAAGATTAAATATATATGTAAGAGTTCATTTAATACACTTACCTGCAACTTTGATACTTGTAGTAGTAAAATAAAACATTAAACTAGTTTATTTTCAACTGAAATTGTCAAAAGTGAAACAAGAATAGCATCGCGCGCGATGACGATTTTCATTGAGTTTTTACGTCGTATTTGTGCTTGTTCTTCACTAAACTCATGATTTGACACGATTTTTTGTTTAAAAATGAATTTTTAGCCATAACTGGGATGTGTACTTCAAAATTATAATCATTAATATTTTTGTTTCTCACTTTGAAAAAACGGGTTTTGAGCCGATAAATTTACATTCTGGACCACTGTGCGGCGCCTCGTTCAAGGATTCGATACAAACTATTCTCGTACACTTCAGCACGATAGACTGGCGACACAATTCCGCCATCGTAGCCTTTCTCCCGACAATGATTTTACTCCGAATTTTGTTCTCTTGCTTTAATATTTCGATTTTACTCTCTCGCTTGTCGTCTTCAGACTAACGAAATACAGGAAGATTTCGAGCGCCCGAGCTCCCCACCTCACTCCGCTTTGTCACGTATTTTTGTCGGGTCACCTATCCTGTGCCTGAATAGATCGAAAGACTTATTATTTGCCAAATAAGTATTGTGCGAACTTGTTGTCGTGCTTATACATGTAAATCTTTAGCCTGTAGGTGAGGAGTCGAGGGCATTTTGTTATGAGTGAGAGTCACGGAAGGTTGAAAAATAAGCAGAGAAAATTCGAGAAGCTTCTACGATAAATAAATATTGTTTGACCTGATATAATTGAATTATAGGTTTTACCATTCCGTAACACCATGGATGATCTTAATATTGTCGGATCTTCTAATTGATTTTTCCTCCAACTTTCCGAATTATCCATCCTCAAAATTATTCTTCCTACTACATTCTTCTTCTTTCGAATTCACTTTGCTGCAATAATTGCAATTCACCTCTGCACAAGGGCGCCTTGATAAGCCATCGGCGTTATCATGAGACCTTTTGATGCACGATCTCAAAATTATATTGCTCAATACGTTCTAACCATCGCGTCATTTGACCCTCCTAACTCTTAAACGACATCAACCACCGTAATGAAATATGGTCAGTCCTAATCATTTTAGTTAGCGATGAAGATTTTATAAAGATTGAAAGAATAAAACGGATTATGGAAGAAGAAAAGGAAATAGCAGATATTCGAATAGTTCACGAAAAAACAATGGCAGTAATGAAAAAAAATTTTCATAAGGAATTGCATACTCTAGAAATCCGAGCAGCAGCTGCAACAGCTGAACTAGCTGAATTGTACCTGCAAAAAGAAAAAGAAAATTAGATACAGATTAAAAGTCGTTAAAAAGAGTACAGAGAATAAAATATAAAATATTCATAATATAATAGAAATATAATATATAAAAATATTTTCTTATAACATATATTATTATATATAAAATGTAAGACTGCATATTGAAATAGTCATATATGGAGAGAGCGAAAGAGTTACATATTAAAATTTATTTAAAGAGCTTTTTTTACTTTGTTTGAATGTTTCTTTTGTTTTAGAAATAAGTTAATATTAAGTTTGGTAAATGTTCAGATTAACTTACACATCGCGGATCACATTTTTATTTTTAGATATATTATAGAGGGTGCATTCCTTAGTAATACACGCTTTGAATTTTGTGGCGCTCTCTTGTGATTCCTGAGATATGAGATTTTGAAGTATTGTAAAAATAACATTTTAAGAGAATGGGATTAAGTTTCAATGACTTTGATCTTGACATATGTTGTCAAATTCACTATCCTGACCTTGAAAAAAATGGCAATCACGATCCGTTCAAAAGTGAGCATTAAAAAGCACTACAATTTCCGTTTTTTGTACACTAACCCAAACCAAAGAAGGAGGGTCGATAAGGGTGTTTCTCCGCCCCTACCGGATTGTCAGAAAACAATTTTTTTGTATTGTATGATCATTAGGAATGTCAAAAATAACCATTAGGTGAGAAAAAAATTTGATCCATAAAGCCTAAATTAATTATTAGTCTAGGAGTCTAGGTATACCACTATGGTACCTAAGCCCTTTTTATGACTAATAAGTGAACTAATGAAATATTTTCGCTCATTATACTGCTCTGCTATGATATTAATGTCATTTTAGATTACAACATGTATCGCCCCAAGGTGTAGGTGAATACAGCTCATGGTAAAAAAAATTATTTTTTACTATTTGTGATGTGTCCTACATATTTTAATGACATTTATTTTATTAGATCCTTGGGTGAATCTCGCGGACACAAATCAATCTTTTTGGTACTTTCCAATAGAGCTGTTTAAAAAAATATCTATAATATTTTTAATCTTTACAGGGATCTAAATTAAATTATATTATTTAGTTTTCTATCTAAATAATATGTTTTTACACCTTGTTATATATATCAGTTGTTGTTCAGGTGTCCAATATATACAATAAAATGGTAATAAACCGATACTGATTATAGATCCTGCATATTTGCCATGTTTGGCATTATCTAATAAATTTAAAATCGGATTACTAAATATTAAACCATGCTGTTTTAGTAATCGCTCCTCTTTAGCTTTGCGTAAAACCGCAGAGGAAGGAAGTATTGGAGGATTTTTGTCTCCAAAATCCTTTAATCTTTTCGCCTCTTCTCGCCGAAAAATAACAGCATCTTTATGTTCTTTAATCATGGTATTAGCAACCATAGCACGTCGATTACCTTTAAGATGCCTTTTTTTAACATTAGTATGCTTCAAGGAACATATGTTTTTTATTATAAATTTAATAATTACATCAACATCGTCGGATGGCATTTTAAATAATGTACCTTCTATTGTTGCAGCGCATTCGACACAACTACCTTGAATATATATATAACAACGCGCGTTACTACGGAGAGAGACAGTGTTTTTTAAATTTAAAGATGCAATCAAGTTTCTGTTGTTGCCACAACTTCTCTGCTACAACATCAGTCCATCCAGGTTGTAAAACCCAACAAGCGCGATTATTATATATTTTTTTATAGGTTTTATTGTCTGCCATTTTTCCGCAGAAATAACAATGTTAAATTCCTTGGAATATAAAGTTGGAGAAGAAGATGACGATGTGGAAGTATTTTTAGAATTAAAACTATTTTTTAAATCATCGTTCGAAATGTCGTTCGATTTTTCAGCTGGAACAATATTAAATGACGCGGCAACTTATAATATCCATTACGATTTTCGCGTATAATTACATACACATGCTTCGCAGAGATATTTGAACCACGTTCGCGCATTTTATCTGATATAGTTTTATATACAACCGCAGATGGTTTATACGGTTTGCCATCATTGTCAAGAGTACGACAAGCGTCCTCTAATAGAATTTCTAGAAGAACTGTTTTGTCGTACATGATTTTCGTAGAAAAAAAAGGACTAAACTTAATATAAGAAGAAAAAGAGAGAAATAAACCTTAAATAGGAAGAAAAAAAATAGTAGAAATAAATTCAAAATAAGAAGGAAGAAATAAAAAAAGAAAGAGATAAATAAACTCAAAATATAAAGAAAAAAATTAGAAATAAACTCCAAATACTCTATAATAATGCGATATAGCAAAAATGCGCGTAAATTTGCAAGTAACGCTGAGTGTAAGCTAAGCTGCCCAAAAGACAATCGCGGCGACCGACGAAGAGTCCGAGCTAATTCTCCGTCTTCGAGCGAGTGGAGGACATCGGCTGCGCGCGCTTCTGTATACCCGCACTATTCATCGTGGAGGACATCGTGTGGAGATGAATAGTGGGAGTATACAGAAGCGCGCGCAGCCGATGTCCTTCACTCGCTCGAAGACGGAGAATTAGCTCGGACTCTTCGTCGGTCGCCGCAATTGTCTTTTGGGCAGCTTAGCTTACATTCAGCGTTACTTGAAAACTTACGCACATCTTTGCTATATCGCATTATTATAGAGTATTTGGAGTTTATTTCTTTTTTTTTTCTTTATATTTTGAGTTTATTTATCTCTTTCTATTTTTATTTTTTCCTTCTTATTTTGAATTTATTTCTACTTGTTATGCCGCACTGAGAGGCACGTTATCTTTTGGGGATTATAGCCAGGAGGTGGGGATTAGGATCCCGAAGATCCGATCAAGTCTCACTCGTATTTGTGTTTATATCTTTTTTATTTACTCTTATAACCTTTTATGTCATATATATATCTTTTATTTTAATTAAACTTATAACATTTAATACAGTGGTTATCAAGTTATTTAGCGTACTCCTGTTTCCCTCTTAATAACGCGGTCGCGATTATCTTTTTGAACTGTCTCTAGTTTATGTCGCGACTTCTACTCATTTTCTGGCTCGCGCGTGTTAGCAGCGAGCCTCTTTATTATCGCGGTTTTTTCTATAAGAGGGGGTGCCTGGTAACAGGTTTTTTAAACGTAAGGGTTTTTCGTCCGGATGCAGGCGAGGAAGTTCAAAGTCGAACTTCTTCGCTTGCATTTCTCGCAAGGTCGATTTCCGCGCGTGTCTCGCTGCGTTAGCGTTTTCGCGCATTCCTTCGCGTCTGGTACGCGTATTATAACTTTTATCTATATAGCTTCTCGGGCTATAACACCCCTCCCCCGTTGAAAAAGAAAAACGGAGTTTCGGAGTTTTTCTTACTTGGGAAAAGTATTCGTATATATTTTGAAGATTAGAATTACTTTTCCCTTTTTCTTTTTCATTCTTAAACTATTTAGAATAACAATTTTATATTTTCCCGTGTACAATGTATATAATAACAATCGTTTCTTATTTCTAAAATCGTGTACTTTGGCTTCTTTTTAATATTGATCTGGGTAGACTGTAGTCTTCGTCGTCTAATATTCTAGCGGGTAGTTGTCTTCTATTTTTATTTTTATTTTTTCTTTGCATAATTATCCAAATTACAATGATTATTATAATTATCGTTATTATTCCGCTAGACGCCATTGGGTATATAAACTGTTTCTGTGTGAAAAAGTTTTGTTCGTTTTTTCGTAAGTCGTTATTTATGTCCTCTAGATTGGCTTTAAGTTTCATTAACTCTACACGGTGTTGTGTTATATTTTCTAACGTGTCTTGGTTTTGAATCGTCATATTATTGTCTCGTGAAAACGTTAGATTAACTTCGGGTAGATATGTTTGTATGTTTGTTTTATATATTGTTTCTTTTGTTTCTATCGTCATGTCTGTTGTAATTAGTTTGCATTCGCCTGTTAAAGTGATTTTACCCGTATTTTTTATTACTTTCCTGTCTTCAGACTGTTCGTCACACTGTATAGTTATCGTCTGTTCGGCGGCTGTCGAGTATAACCAGGCGTGTGTTTGTTGTAGCGCTATCCATTTCATATGAGTCGAGACATAGTGTTTTATATTACAATTATATTGATAACGCTGTCGCTGTGTGTACATTTGTATTTCGCACGGTGCTTCTGAATTTACACGATATATCGGTAAACTTTGTTCGCATATGTATTGTGCGTTAATATTATTACATTTTTGTAAATCGTCTTCAGTTATCACTGAATATTTTAATTTTTCCTTATCTACAATAATCATTTTATTATTGACTTTTACATAAGTGTATACATTTTTATTAGAGGGTATAGGAAATTCGATTACATTTATAATGTCGTATGTTGGTTTCGCAATTAATGGAAAACGCAATATAGTATATATATTCATCTGATCGCAGTATGCGCTTATCGCTGTGTGTTCTTCTATAGCTAACCAGTCCTCGGCGTGGACTTTAAATGGGAAATATAATCCTTGCGGCAATTGCGGTGCCGCTTCTCTTAATTGTGTTATAATGCTATCGATCGGCATTAATTTCGGGTGCATCGCGCCTTTTCGTATATATGTGAGATACTCAATTATATTTTCGACATCTCGTATTAGATCTGTTACTATCGCGGTAATAATTGTAAAATGCTCGTTTATTTCCTCTTGATTGAGGTGTTCCGTTACGCGTTTTTGCAATAATTTTTCGTTTCTTTCGATTATACTTTCTACTTCGTCAATGTGAGCTATAGTCGCGTTTAATACTTTTATCTGATTTTGTACCGCGTGTTGTATAGTCTGTTGACTATTCTGTAGTAAGCTTAATTGTTCGTTAATATGTTTTTCGTCATTTGCGTCCATTGTACCGAATAATGTTTTCGCTACTGTGCCTAGTCCGTCTATTAGTCCTCTACGTCGATTTGTCGGCGTTTTATATATGGTATTAATTTGTGCCATAATATTTTGTAAATATGCTGCTTCTTTTTTCGCGATGCTATCTAGATTTGTACACGTGGTTTGACGATAATAATCTTGAAATTTCGCCTTGTCGCACATTGCTTCTGTCTGTTGTAAATAATTTTTTATTTGTTCGTACCTTTTGTTTATCGTGGTTAGGTTTAACTGTATTACTAACTTCCATGTCTTCTTGGAATAGTGTAATTGACCGATTTTTTCGAAATGGATACCTGGATGGTCCTTGAATTCTTCGATTTCGTACGGGAGGTACGTGTCGTATCGCTTCGCGAGCGCTGGGCTGAAGCTGAATATGAGTGCCCTGTAATAATATATTATATTTCTTTTTTATTTATCTTTTAGTAGCGCGTATCACTTTCGTTTTTAGTTCGCGATTTTTTATCGGGTGGGAAGGTTTTTTATTTCTTATGCACCCTGAGATGCTGCTGCATCTTTTCCTTCAGTCTGCATCTGACTGCCTTTGATTGCATTACCTATAAAAAAATCCGAAGTATGGATCTACGCAATCTGTTTGTTTCATGTCGCGAATGTGACGAAATGTTCCACTGGCGCGAGCACTCGCACCTTTGTCGCGCGTGCCGGCGTGCGCCCGTTGTTGGGCGTGAATTATCGGCCGACCCGTTTTGGCGGGCGTGTTCGGCTATTTTTCGGTCTAATGCACCGTACTCATTGTGGGTGAAATTAGATGTGATTAGTGGCGTGCGCGAGGTGTACGAGGTCGTGCCGGTACCTCGTGACTTGGCCTGGAGAATTCCGTTCCAGTCCGTGCAGAGGGCCCTAGAAGGACGACAGCCGTTCCCTTTTTATGGGGAGGTGCCGGAGGCACTTCATGTTGTAGTGGAGAGCGCGCGGCTCGACTCAAGGGCGCCGCCGCCTGCATCGCCGCCATCGACGCCGTCGTCGCCTCCTCCCCCATATTCTCCTTGACTTCATTTGCAGTTAAGGTAAGCGCATGTTTTTTAATTATCTATGAATAGTTTTAATTTATTTGTATGCATGCGCACCGCTTTTCTTCCTCGTTTTACGGTATAATTCACGTCGGAGTGCTTTTCGATTATTACGTATGGTCCGGTCCATAGCGCGTCTAATTTTTTCGATCGTCCGCGTCGGAGCGTCTCGTCGTATACGAGTACTTTGTCGCCCACTCTGAATTTTGTTTCTTTCGCGGCTTTGTCGTAATATTCCTTCGCTTTAGATTTTTCTTCCTTGAGATTTTCTTTTGCGTTTAGATTAGTTGCGCGTAATCTTTCTTTTAGTTCTTGCGCGTAATCGTTATAGTTATACGTTGGTTTAGGCGGTTTCGTAAGCGCTGTCGGTAGATCTGCTCTGTGTCCGTAGACTAGTTCAAAAGGCGTATATCCCGTAGCCGTATGTGGAGTAGTATTATAGGTAAACATTGCGTAGGGCGTCCATTCGTCCCAGTCTGTTTGATCCGCGTTTATATAATGGCGAAGATATTCGGCTAGGGTTCTGTGCGATCTTTCTAACGCTCCATTACTTTCCGGATGGTAGGCGGTAGTTTGAATTTTATCGATTTTTAATAGTTTGCACGTATTTTTGAAAATTTCGCTCATAAAGTTTGTCCCTTGATCAGTTAATATTTTCTCGGGAATTCCGTATTCAAAAATTATTTTGGTCGCAAATTCTTTCGCGATTGTATTAGCTTCTTGGTTTGCGATCGGTATCGCTTTGCTAAATTTAGTTAAATTATCTTGAAATGTTAACAAATATTTATTTCCATTATTAGTTATTGTTAACGGTCCGACTATATCTAGCGCGCATTTTTCGAATGGTTTGCTAGGCGTGTCTGTTATAACGAGAGGTGCTTTTATTCGTCGCGATAATTTATTCTTTTGACAAGATTCACATTTAGAAATATATCGTTCGACGTCTTTCGTTAATCCCGGCCAATTATGGTTTAACCGAATTCTTTTAATAGTTCTCTCGATGCCTTGATGTCCTCCTACGGGGGCATCATGATATTCATAGAGTATCAGCTGTTTTTCCTCTTCGGTATATGTTCTTGCTTCGTCGGTATTTTCTTCTTCTTCTACCTTGAGGATTTCTTCTTCTCGTTCTTCTTGCTGCGGTTCTGGTATCGCGTTTCGACTTAGCGCGTCGGCGTTCGCATTCGCTCGTCCGGCCTTATGTATGATTTCGTAATCATATTCTTCGAGTTTTAATCTCCAGCGGATTAATCTCGATCCAGGATCATTCACGTTGAATAACCAGATCAATGGTTTATGATCGGTTATTATTTTAAATTTCGTTCCATATACATATGGTCGAAAATGTTTCACGGCCCATACGATCGCTAATAGTTCCTTTTCAGTCGTATTGTAATTTTGCTCCGCGCGAGATAACACTCTGCTCGCGTAAGCGATAGGACGGTCGTTGCCTACCGGTCCCTGTGACAGCACGGCTCCGATGGCATAGTCGGAGGCGTCGGTGGTCACTTTAAATTCTTCATTGAAGTCTGGATACTTTAGCACTGGCGCCGTCATTAATTTTTCTTTTAAAGTGTCGAACGCGATTTGTTGTTCGCTGTTCCATAAAAATTTTTCATTCTTTTTTGTTAACTTCGTTAAAGGCTTGGCGATACGCGAAAAGTCTTCAATAAATTTTCTGTAATATCCGGCTAATCCGATAAACGATTGAATATCTTTAACTTTTTTCGGCGTCGGAAAATTTTTTACCGCTGTTAGTTTAGATGGATCGGGTAGTATACCGTTTTCGGAAATAATATGTCCTAAATAAATTACTTCCTTTCGCAAAAATTCGCATTTATCCGGTTGTAATTTTAGATTATTTTCTCGTAGTCTTCGTAGTACTTCCGCGAGTCTTCTATTATGATCCTCTAGGCTGGATCCGTAGATAACGATGTCGTCTAGGTAGACCAGACATCTGAGCCCTTGTATCCCCGTCAATACTGAATTCATCAGCCGTTGAAAAGTCGCTGGTGCGTTCTTTAGTCCGAATGGCATGCGATTGAATTCGTAGTGTCCGTAGGGGGTGGAAAAGGCTGTCTTATTTTTATCGCGTTCGGCCATCGGTATCTGATGATATCCTGATGCCAAATCTAGCGTAGTAAAATACTTGGCGTTTCCTAGCTGATCTAATATATCCGTGATATTTGGCAGTGGAAACGAGTCGCCTATCGTTAGATTATTAAGGCGTCGGAAGTCTACTACTACTCGGAGTTTCGGTTTTCCGGATGCGTCGGTTTTCTTCGGTACTACTAATAACGGTGCATTCCATTGACTCGCGCTGGTCCGAATTATTCCGTCTTTTAACATTTCTTGCACTTGGTTATTTACTTCCGTTTTGTGCTTCTCGGGAAGACGATATGGTCTCACGTTTACCGGTGAGGTGTCGGCGCGCGTGTTTATCTCGTGCTCTATAGTCACGGTACATGTCAGTGGTTCTCCGCTTAGGTGAAATATGTCGCTATACTCTTCGCATATTTTTTGTATCGCTCGCTTTTCTTCTTTATTTAAGTGTTCTGTCCGTAATAATTGTCAGATTTGTTCATTACGCGGTGACGAATATTTGCGCGTCTTCTCCGTTTGAATGGTATATATTTCATGCGGGTTGTCTTCGCTAATATCTTCTACGGTTACGCGCGGTGTACGTATCTCGACGGTCTCGTCTGTAGTATTAATCACACTGATAGGACATATGTAATTCTTCGGCTCTACGAGGCATCGTCCGATGTATATTCCCGGCGCGGTTTCTTCTGCCCGTATAATTCCGATTTCGTTACGATTGGTTGCAGCTTGAACAATAGTTTCACTGCGCGGTTTTAACGTGATTTTGTCATAAGGCTGAAGCTTTAACACGGCGTCTCCTATTTTGAGTTCCCGTCTTTTATAATCGCACGAAACTTGCTGTTTTCTAAGAAAATCGATTCCTAGTATCCCTTCGTAATCCATTGGAAAATCATCTTTCACGACGTATATCGCGTGTTTTATTTTGCGATCGTCTAAATCGATAGTCGCGTATATCTTGCCTATTGTTCGTGCCTTGTGTCCGGTTATTCCGATTAGCGTGATTTTATCTTTATAGATAACGGTTTCGCCTTTTAAATGTTTTACTTTTATTAATGAAATCGTGGCTCCGGAATCATAAAGCATGTTAATTTGTCCGCGTTTTGTTTCGCGTATTGGTAAAGTAATTATATCCAATCCGGCTGATCCTTGTGGTGTCCGTCGCATGTGCGTTATCTGGTACTCGAGCGCGCGCGCTGTCTTTTTCTTATCTCCTTCTTCTTCGTCGCTACTACGCTCGGAGTCTGAGTTTCTTTTTCGCGGCCTGTTTTCTTTTTTATCGCCGTTCTTATTATTATTTCGCGATTTTATTTCGGCATCTTTCTTGGTTCGGTCCGACGTTTTCGCTTTAGGCCGTCCGTTTAACGACCAACATTCTTCACGGTTATGTCCGCGTTTCTTGCAATGCTTGCAGAATTTTTCGACGGTATTTACGCGAGATGATTTGTCCGGTTTCGGTAATGCATATCTGCTGCTGCGGCAATCGCGTCCGTAATGTCCGGTTTTTCCGCATTTATAACACTGAGTCGTGTTTTTTGTTTGTCGCGATGACGGTTGATCATATCTATTACGATTCTGAAAATTACTTGATCGCGACGCGGTTGAGCCTTTTACTTTTTCTTCGGCTGTTGCGGCGGTTATAGCTTCTTGAAGGGTGCGATAATTTCGTGAACGAATTAGCATTTGTATTTCTTCGCGTAATCCGATTTGGAAATTTTGTAGAGCTTGTTTTTGTATAGTATGTAATATTATACGTTTTTCTACGACAGAGTGGTCTTCTCCTTCGATCATGGATTCATATAATTCCATGGCTAGAGTATCGACACGTGTTCCGAATGTTTGTGCGCTTTCGTTAGATTTTTGTTTCAGGGAATTAAATTCGATTTGCAAATGAGTGGTACTTCGTTTGCTTTGGTACGAAATTTCTAATTGTCGTTTGAGTTCGTCATACGTCCGTATGTCACGCGTTTGAAAATCTAGCATAGCTTTTCCCTTTAATTTAGTACATAAGATAGCTCCTACTAAACTTGTCTCGTTCGCTGGGTCTATGTTTTGTACAGCGTAATTACATGTGCTTAAAAATTCTTGCAATTTATGTTGTGATGTTCCATTAAATTCCGGAATCATACTTCGCGCTTCTTTTAATGAAATATAGCTTTCGGTATTATTTCGTCGGTGTCTTACATCATTCTCTGTGCGTCCGTATGTAATATTGTATCTGTCGCTATCGCGCTCATGGTATCGCGTGTCTTCGTCACGAGTGTAATCGCGTACGTCTCGGCGGTTAACGTGTCGTTCGCCTCCGTATGTGTTTGATTCGCGTCTCTGGTCGCGTAATATTTTTATTTCCGTACGCATTTCCTGTATTCCTCGCATTAATTCGCGTAAGAGGGGATCATTCAGATTACTCATACTAGTATTACGGTTTACGGGAGGTTCGTGTACCTCTGCCTCTACAACGTGTTCGTCGATATGCCGTATGCTATCTCTAAGGTTATCAATCTCTCGGTTGATGTCATCGTTTGACACGTTTATCAATTCGCTCGGCGGTGGCGGAGTGTGCATTAACGACATGTTAATTCCGTTGATTTCGTTCGGATCAAAAATGCTACTATCGTAAGATGTTAACGAAAATTCGCCTCGTTGTGATACGTTACTGGGCGTTCGGCTGACGCGTGGTCTGAGATCTTTTCCTTTCGCGATAACGGGTTCCGTTTCGTAATTCGCAAATAAGCTTTCGTCGAAGCTATTAAATGGAAATTCGCGTTCAGTTATTACGTGTGAGGGTAATTCGGAGTCGCTGTCGCTCGAATAGTACGTTTCTAATTTCTTACGTACTTGGTCGAGGTTCGCTTGTGCTAGCGGGATAGCTCTATTTGTCAATACGTCGGCGTCGCGATTAGTGAATGGTAGATCATCATCGTTCGCCGCGTTTTCGGTTTCGCTATCACTTGAATGTCGCGTTTCTAAATTTCTACGCAAGTTATCGAGTATTCGTCGTTCTCGGAGAACGCGTAACGTTAGTCGTGCAGGTTCGCTATGTAACCACGTTCGATTCGCTATCGGTGGTACGTTAGCGCCTTCCGACTGCATGCGATATAATTGTATTCGGACTTACAGTATTACGGCTCGCATCTTTACGCTTTGCGCTGCTTGGCTGCTGACGCTGCGGTCTCTCGCTCTCGCTCTCGCTCTCGTCGGCTGATAAGGCGGGCGGCCCGGCGTTGGTAGTAACACGGCGGGTCGTTGCTCGTCGTTGTTGCGATGTCCGTGCTGTAGTCGTAGGTCGGGGTTCCTACTCGGGTGTCAGCTTCCTCGGCCGTGATTCTCTCACTGCTTTGCTTTCCCGTGTTGTCCGTTGTCCTTGTCCGTCAGCTGCTGTACTGGCGTGCCCGTTTTTTAACACTTTTGTTTGTTCACAGGTCTTAAGGATTTCGTGAGCTCGGTGGATCTCCCTGGCATCCCACCGCTGCCACCAAATTGTTATGCCGCACTGAGAGGCACGTTATCTTTTGGGGATTATAGCCAGGAGGTGGGGATTAGGATCCCGAAGATCCGATCAAGTCTCACTCGTATTTGTGTTTATATCTTTTTTATTTACTCTTATAACCTTTTATGTCATATATATATCTTTTATTTTAATTAAACTTATAACATTTAATACAGTGGTTATCAAGTTATTTAGCGTACTCCTGTTTCCCTCTTAATAACGCGGTCGCGATTATCTTTTTGAACTGTCTCTAGTTTATGTCGCGACTTCTACTCATTTTCTGGCTCGCGCGTGTTAGCAGCGAGCCTCTTTATTATCGCGGTTTTTTCTATAAGAGGGGGTGCCTGGTAACAGGTTTTTTAAACGTAAGGGTTTTTCGTCCGGATGCAGGCGAGGAAGTTCAAAGTCGAACTTCTTCGCTTGCATTTCTCGCAAGGTCGATTTCCGCGCGTGTCTCGCTGCGTTAGCGTTTTCGCGCATTCCTTCGCGTCTGGTACGCGTATTATAACTTTTATCTATATAGCTTCTCGGGCTATAACATACTATTTTTTTTCTTCTATTTCTTTTTTTCTTCCTATTTTGGGTTTATTTCTCTCTTTTTCTTCTTATATTAAGTTTATTCCTTTTTTTTCTACGAAAATCATGTACGACATAGTTTTTGGAAATGCAGTGCCAGCGGTAATATTGAAAAATTGTTTAAAAATATTTAAAGGCTGGAACTCTGATTAAAATTATTTCTAATAATGAAAGCTGTGCGAGAACTATCGAAAACTGATGAAAAAACGATAGAAACAACTGGCACAACATAATTTTCGAAAATGCGGTGCCAGCGGTAAGATTAAAAAATTGTTTAAACATGTTTAAAGGCCGGAACTATTGTTTAAACTTATTGCGACGTTGAGAACTATGTGAGAACTGTTGAGAACTGCTGAAAAAACGATGGAAACAGCTGGCACATCATAGTTTTCGAAAATGCGGTGCCACCGGTAAAATTAAAAAATTGTTTAAAAATGTTTAAAGGCCGGAACTATTGTTAAAACCTATCGAGAACTATAGAACTCGTCGAGAACTGTAAGATGCGATTATTTAAATGGCATTTTTTACATTTTGCGGTGCCAGCGGTAAAATTAAAAAATTGTTTAAAAATGTTTAGAGGCCGAAACTATTGTTAAAACCTATCAAGAACTATAGAACTCGTCCAGAACTGTAAGATTCAATGATTTAAATAATACTTTTTACATATTGCGGTGCTACGGGAAGTTGGCACCGCATATCTTCAAAGTTCGATTTTTTTATGTTTTTCGCCGGAACTATTTATAAAATCTATCAGGAACTATAGAACTATTAATTGTGCAAAGGTAACTCTTGTTAAAACTTTCGATTTTTGAATTTGTAGTGCTAACTTCACACCGGCGCTCATGTACCGTTTTTTTTTATTTAAGAAACTGAATCTGTATCCAATGATTCAAAATTCAAATCATTCCAATGATCTGTATTCATGATTAAGAAACTGATCTGTATCCAATGTAAAAAAATTGGGTAGCTATTATTAGCCAATCTTGGTTAAAGATGAAGTTAATATATTGGTCCAATATTAGAATTCAATATTAGCTCAAAAAGAGAGAGCGTCTACTAGGAATATTCCTAAATCATAAATAATTTTCTATATTAGCTAAGGAATTAAAATTATAAAAGAATAGTGCGATAGAAAAATAGAGGATACTTTACATATACAGGGTGGACCATTTTAATCAATCCACGCGAATATCTCGAAAAATATGGAAGATACGGAAAAATGTTTCAGACAAAAGTTGTAGGACTTGAAGGGGGACAGATGATGAAAATATGTACTTGACCTTGAGTGACCTATTGAAGGTCAGGTCAATGTCATCGATGTTTTCTTAAATGGAACCCCCTATTTTTCAATGCATATTCTTGTAGCTTATCTCGAGAGCTTTCCAAAACACTATAATGAGTTATTTTTTCATTAAGTACTTTTCGAGTTATAAGGCTTGAAGTTTACAGTATTTTGACATAAAATACAAAATATCTTGTAAAATATTCAGTTTTCGGTAATCTTACCTTAATACTTTTATGCATAGAATCATGAGACCAATCAATTGGTGTAAAAAAAACACATAGTTGCTATTAAGAAAAAGTATGTAATTTGCAACATGCAGCTGCATACTTTTTTTGAATGTATTACACGATATTTGGTATTTTATGTCGAAATACTGTAAACTTCAAGCCTTATAACTCGAAAAGTACTTAATGAAAAAATAACTCATTATAGTGTTTTGGAAAGCTCTCGAGATAAGCTACAAGAATATGCATTGAAAAATAGGGGGTTCCATTTAAGAAAACATCGATGACATTGACCTGACCTTCAATAGGTCACTCAAGGTCAAGTACATATTTTCATCATCTGTCCCCCTTCAAGTCCTACAACTTTTGTCTGAAACATTTTTCCGTATCTTCCATATTTTTCGAGATATTCGCGTGGATTGATTAAAATGGTCCACCCTGTATACATATATAGCATACACCACGCACGCACGCACGCACGCACGCACGCACGCACGCACGCACGCACGCACGCACGCACGCACGCACGCACGCACGCACGCACGCACGCACGCACGCACGCACGCACGCACGCACGCACGCACGCACGCACGCACGCACGCACGCACGCACGCACGCACGCACGCACGCACGCACGCACGCACGCACGCACGCACGCACGCACGCACGCACGCACGCACGCACGCACGCACGCACGCACGCACGCACGCACGCACGCACGCACACACACACACACACGTATACGAAAGTATAAATATTTCTATTACTTTCGTTACCTGCAAAGGCAAATGTTTTTTATCTTCTCACAAACTGATCAAGATATATAATTTTAATATTATTTTATTAATAATACTCTCTGGCATACATTGAATGAGATTTCTTATTTATTTTATCTAATGTATTGATTTTGTCCTTTCTTTCCTTCCTCCTTCTCTATCCCCACTTTCGGCAAGAAATTTCGAAATTCTTTTAAAAATTTCGTTTTTTGATGATGTGTTTTGTAATTTCTTCGAAATAATCTCTAGAAACAATAAATTTTATAAGTTTATTACTAAATTGTACAAATTCTTCATTCTAAACTTAGTTCTTAATTATTAATATAAGAAATCTATGCTTTATACCCTAGATACTCAAAATGAAAAAAATATTTATAAAATTTGAAAATTATTAAATATATTAGTGAAATATATTAGTGGAAGCTATATATAAACATATATCGATATATTATACTATAAATTCAAACAAAAAATAGAGAAATATATTGTGTTTAATATATATTGCATTTTTTATAAAATTTAAAAACATTTTTTCAATTTTGTTATTACTTTTATAAACTTTTAAGAATATTTTTACTAATAAAAATAAAACTTACCAAATACTGCAGCAGCAACCTTAGTTGCAGAAAAATCACGTTTCTTTTGCTTCCCACAACCACTAAAATTCATGGAAACAGCCTTCTTCATAAGTAACTTCATCACTGATGGCACTAATTCTTTTATCGTTTCTCCGTAAGCAAGGTTGAGATATTTTACCTAAAAATTAAAATAATTGTTCATATAACAAGGATATTTGTTAAACTTAAATAAATTGAAGTAAACTATGTTTGAAGTAGACTATGTTATATAGTTATAATTTTTTAACATAATATTAACAAAATTATCTGAGATTTTGTGCTCATTTCTTCCTTTAATGTTAAATGTAATTTTTTTTGCAATAGAGGCTTAGAACATAGAGGAGAAAATGCCTAATACGCACCCCTAACCACTCGGTGTGGTTAGGTAGTGTGGGACTCACACCCACTAAAAACTCCTCTCTATGGGCCACTTCTTGGCCGTTTACCGAGATTCTGGAAGCCACAAATGCATTACTACCAGGATCTCGGTAACCTCGCGCTTTCGCGCCCTTCCTCCCTAATCCTTTTTCCTTTCCAGCTTATCCCATCCCCCCTCCCCGCTTCACCAATCCGACTCAACCCCGCTCCTTACCAAATGTAACTTAAAATATACAATATGTTCTTCCAAAAACATTGTGGAATTAATTAAGTTTATTTTACTTTTTTATATTCTTACCAAAGATATAAAGTCTTCCTCAGAATTTGTTAAACATTGATCAATTTCATTAAAAGATTCCATAGAAGAAATCGGAAGTAGGCGGCTAAACTTGTGTGTTTATGATACTGTTGTCATTTTGTGTTAATAGAGTATCTAGTTTTACTTTAATTTCTTGCTGTTCCTTTCTCAATGCAATTGTTTCAAATCTGACTTCTTCTATTAGTTTAAAAATTTTTTTCAAAATTCCTGAAAAAATATAAAAGTTATGTTTATTTTATTAGAAATAACTAAATTAAAAGTACTATTTCTTTTTGAACTAGAATAGGGCTGTAACAAAATCTGACCTTCTTTAATATGCTGAATATTTTTTGATTTTTCTGCATTAATTTCTTGATTTCTTTGAATTTTTACATTTTCATTGCATATTGTAGGATTATTTACAGCTTGAGAATCTTTTTGTAATTTTTTTTTCTGTTGATCTGTTTCTTGATCTGTTATTTCGCAATCTATAATAAAAAAATTTTCTGAATTTTAAAAATTTTGAATAAAAATATCTTTGCTTGATATAGCATGTCCTAATAATCTACATATATAAATAGAAATTGTAAACGTATCAATGAAACAATCAATTAAGTAATTTATAATTATAAAATTATCATTTCGTTTAATGCACAATTAAATTATCTTATTAAAAATGATTTTACTAAACTGTGTAATCAAAAAATTTGCTAAAAATTTTGGAATGACTATTTAAAATTGTTAAGTTTTATAACACAAAATACTTTTAAAGTAATGATTACGATTAGTAATGATTACGAATTACAATTAGAATTGTGAACATAATTATTTTAAGTATAACAAAAAAAAATAGAAAAAAATTCAAAAACAATAACAATATATATGATGTCATAGAATTCATTTTACTTCAGAGATGCAGTAAATATATATAATACAAAGAATAAATTTTTTGGCAAAAAATGCTATATATTTGTAAGGGAAATTCTTAGATACACATAAGATTAGTTTAATAGTCAGGATATTGATTATAGAAACAGAAACAGAAAACTTTTCGGACGAACGCGGACTATTCTCGACCGACCGGGACCGTGACCTACGACAACGACAACGCTCGCGCCTTCTCTTCGCTCTATCTGTACTTACTCTACACGGTGTCTCGGCGCTCGATTCAAATAAAATGTATATAGGGTGTGCCTCACAATTTGGCCTTTCCTGACTATCTGTCCGTCCTCGGACACTGTTATACAAAACAAGGTAGTAAAAATATAAAGGTGATTATAACTATCTTAAACTATAGATTATCTGTCTGTTACAATTTGTTTATGCTTATCTTTATGTGACTAGAGCAAGTTCATTGTGCCAGGGTCGGATATTGCTGACTTCCCACGTTCCTTCATAAGGACATCGCGTTGACAAGGCATTTTCCACGTCTCTAATTATATATCTATCATTTCTAAGGACTTTGGCTATCTCGTATAGTCCCTTAAACTCGGGAATGAGTTTCTTTGACGCTCCAGGCGTACTATCGAAGTTCCGTATTCCTACGTAATCACCTTCTTTGTACTGATGTGCCGTTTTCCTACTCTTATCAAAATAACGTTGATTATATTCTTGGCTCTTTAAAATATTCTTCTCAGCTTTATTACGAATTGCTTCGAGATCGCGATCATTTGGTGTGATTTTCTCTTCTAGGTACTCTTTGATTCCGTCGATGCTCGAACCTCGTTGATTTACTCCAAATAATAACCGACTTGGAGTTTCTCCGGTAGACTTGTTCATCGTGTTATTAATTGCAAATTCTGCATCTGTTAGAACTTTATACCAATATTTTCCGGTGGGGTTGTCGACCATTTTGGCAAGGAGTGGTCCTAGTATGCGGTTAATACGCTCGACTTGTCCATTCGCTTTCGGGGAGCCTGTAGCTATTAGTACGTGTCGAACGTTATTTTCCTTGAGGAAATCTTCGAACTCATTTGAGGTAAAACTAGTTCCTCTATCGCTCACTATCGTATGGGGACGGCTATAATTTGCGAAATATTGTATCAAACAATCAACTGTCTCTTTTGTAGCTGTTGTCTTCGTCGCGTACAATTTCGTATACTTCGTAAATGCGTCAATGATCACTAAAATGTGTTTTTTAATTAATTGTTTTCTGTCTATGGGTCCCATATGGTCGATGTGATACGTCTGAAATGGTATATTACCCTTAGGTATACAGTGTAGAAATCCTTCTGATTTGCCTGTATGTGGTGAGAACGCGATGCATTTCAAACAGTTACGGATATGATTCTTAATTTTAGTACGCATATGTGGGAACCAGTATGTTTTATCGATCGCACCGTACGTCTTTTCCGGACCAAAATGACCTAGCTCGTCATGATACTTTCGTAGTACATGACTCTCCATCTTTTCAGGTACGTAAAATCTTAGATCGCTATCCTTTTTCCTGTGCACGAGTCCGTTTCGCATCTCGTATTGCTTGTCTTGCATCTTTTTGAGTTTCGCACGCAACTCTCGAATCTTGGAATCGCGGTTCTGACTTAAGGCTAATTCTAATTCGAGTGGGTTATCCTCGACAACTAGGATATTCGTAGCGCGGCTGAGAGCGTCTACATGTTGCATTTTTGTACCGGATCTGTGCTCTAAAACATAATCGTATTACATAAGTTCAATCGCCCTCCTCTCTATTCGCGGACATATCTCCCTCTTATCTAAAGTCATTCAGTCAGTAACAATCTTAAATTTTATGCCGTGCAAAGATGCGAAAACGACGCAGCGCGTAAATGACAGCGAGCGTTTCTAGTTCGAAACTGTGAGCTTTCGAAACTCTAGCGGCTTTCAGTATCGGTCGTTCTTTTTGAAAAATATAAAACTGGATGAAATTTCATATTTGATTTTCTTTGCATAAGTGCAGCGCCATAGCCGTACGAACTGGCATCTGTGTGAAGTTCCGTTTCGTCATGAGGGCTGTATATACTAAGTACAGGTGCCTCTTGCAATTTTTGTTTCAACGTTTTAAAACCTTTAAGTTGTTCTTCTCCGAATTTAAATTCCATATTTTTACGGAGCAAATCGTGGAGTGGCTTTGCGATGATAGAGAAGCCCTCAATGAACTTCGAAAATACGAAGCCATTCCTAAAAAACATTGTAAACTTTTCACGTTTTGTGGAATCGGATATTTCTCGATTGCCTCGACTCCTGTTTTACTTGGCTGGATTCCGTTCTCGGAAATGCGGTAGCCCAGGAATTCTATTTGTGTACATAAAAATCTACATTTATCAATTCGGAGCTTTAACAGATTTTCAACCAGACATCTAAACAACTGTCTCAACACCGTAAGGTGGTGTTCCAAAGTAGCGGTAGCGACCAATACATCGTCCATGTATACGACTATGTCTCCGATTCTAATAAATTCTGTTAACGCTTCGTTTACGAATGTCTGGAACCTCGCTGGCCCTACTTTGAACCCAAAAGGCATTTTCCGATACTCGAACACTCCGTAAGGCGTTGTAAAAGCGGTATATTTTACTGATTCGTCAGCTATTCGAATGTGAAAAAATCCGTCTTTTAGGTCAAGTATACTGAAATATTTTTTGTCTCTAAGCATATCAATCTGATCTTCTATTACGGGAAGAGGATAATTATCTCGACGTAAGACCTTATTTAATACGCGGTAGTCAACGCAAAGTCGAAGTTCTCCATTCTTCTTTTTACTAGAATGATCGGAGAGGCGAACTCAGACTTACTAGGCTGAATTATTTTTCTCTCAAGGAGGTTGTCTAGTATCTTCCTCAACTTCTCTTTTTCTGAAACGGACACTCGACGCGAATTAAAATGGAACGGTTTCTCATTTGTCAAATTCAATTTCAATTCCATGTCTATCTTCGGATTTTCCGGCCTTGTGGGCTCAACGTACTCGGTCTTAAAGTTTTCTCGCAGACTCGATTGCATTTCGCGTGATACTTCGGTATTGACAATAAGGGAATCTGATATCGTATCGCGTATTCCGCTTACTTCTACGTTAAAAATGTCATCTATCGGTTGAGCTTCTAATTTTCTGAGACCTAGCCCGAATTCCTTCAATACGTCGCGACCCAACACTATCGGACTTATCATAGTCCGATATATCCGGAACGACTAATACTGTCAAATTATTTTTCGTTTCCTTATCGAGAGTAATATTTAAACTTATATGACCGATTACACGCAACGGAGAATGATTGATGCCGTGATAATTTTCCGAAGACTTATCGAATGATTCTACCGCTTTTTCCGGAACGAGACCTTCTTTTATAAAGCTAACCTTGCTACCTGTATCCACCAACGTATTTAGCTTAAAATTTTGATTATTATCGGAACGGCTTATCGCGTAATCAATGTCTCTAAAAAACGTTTCTTCTTCGTCTGTACAGCCTGAGACGGAGCAGATCTGCTCCTCCGCTTCGTTGACCACTGCAACCTGCGTTGATGATGTGGCCTTGGCTGGGCAGTCCTTGGAAATGTGGCCCATCTCACCACATTTGAAACACGAGCCTTTCTCGCGTTTCGGTTGTCGGCAATCAGCAGCCAGGTGTCTAATTTTGTTGCAATTATAACAACGAGGACTCTTGGACTTTCCTTCTTCGTTCTTCGTCAGCTTCTCTTCTTTCTTTTCTCTGTCTTTTGGCGAATCAGCTGATTTTGTATCGTGCCTGTCGATCGTGAATCACATTTTGAATTGTTCTTCATTGTCGGTCGCAGCGATACCTTCTCGAATACTCTCAGCATTTCTTCTTTCCTTGAGAACTCTTTCATTCTTGCCAGGTTCTGTAGATGGTCGCTTGGAATACCATCGATTAAATAATCGACCATTTCTTCCTCGTCGATAGGGACGTCTTTCGCCAGAATTATTTTATCGTGGAAATAATCTGCGAAATTCTCGGACGATTTCCATTCTCTCGCCTCGAACTTCTTCCTCAGCGCTACACGTAACGGATGATGATCATACATTTTCCTGAAACCGTCCATTATTTCATCGAGGCTTATAATAATTGTATTCTCTGCTTGGAACCAATTTTTTGCTTTACCTTTTAATTTGTTGCTTACTAGTAATTTGGCACGATCATCGTCAAGGTGATAGGTCGCACACAGTAACCTAACCTGTTGTTCCCATTTTCTGAACGTACCGGCACTTCCGTCGAAGAATCCCACCAATTCCAACATGGCGCTGATATTTTCTTTTCTGTGTGTCTCCTCTGCCGTTGACGGTGTAACTCGTCGTAGCTGCTCATTTTCTCGTCTGGCGATTTCCAGCTTTCTTCTTAATAGCTCGTTTTCACGTCGCTCAAACTCGATTTGCATGAGGCGATATCGACGCTCTAATCCTTCGACATCAACGTCGTCGTCTCCTTGATTAGCGTCTACCGATGCCTGTGACCTAACACTTACTGAATGTTTACTATTACTTCGTGTGTGTCGGTCTCTCACTCTCTCTTCCGTTCTTTTCTCGTCGTCCTTTTCTTCGTCTTCGTCCGCTCCTTCTGCACCGTCTTCATCTGACTTCATCAGTCTTCATCAGTTTTTTTCGGAATGGTATCCGAGGTTTCGGCCTGAGCAACATCGTCTACCCATCCACCACTTGGGTCTTCGCGTTGCAACCGAGCAATGAGGTCTTTCTTTGTCCCGCTCATTGGCAGACCTCGTCTTTCTAACTCGGCCTTAAGCTGAGCCATCGTAAAATTTTTCGGGTCCATTGTCGCTAAATTGTCGTTCACCATTGTTCATACGTCTTCGCGGTGTACTAATTCACGCTCGCGGCAAAACAATGTATATGCTTAATAAGTCACTACTCGCTCTCGCGTAACGCGTAACCTCCGAATGTTTTCAGAACGCAGATTTCTTCGAGCGCTCGGATCAGTTCTGTCTCACACACGTCGTACATAAGCGTTTGCCTAAGAGGTCCACCGATCGAACGAACGTCGTCTACGATCGTTTCAATCGTCACACTTAACTCGCGAATCCGTCTCTTTGACTCTCTATCCGAGAACAACGATGCGTACTTCCCACACGTGCTCGGTACGACCAACGAACGGAAAGATGGCTACCGACGCGACGTTGAGTCTGACGCAATTTCTCGAGGAGCTTCTTACGCGTTTTCCGTGCGCTCGCGTGTCCTAATCCCACTTCTGATATTGTAAAGGAAATTCTTAGATACACATAAGATTAGTTTAATAGTCAGGATATTTATTATAGAAACAGAAACAGAAAACTTTTCGGACGAACGCGGACTGTTCTCGACCGACCGGGACCGTGACTTACGACAACGACAACGCTCGCGCCCTCTCTTCTCTCTATCTGTACTTACTCTACACGGTGTCTCGGCGCTCGATTCAAATAAAATGTATATAGGGTGTGCCTCACATATTGTAGATAAAAATTAGTTTGAATATCAAATATATAATATAATAAATGTGTAAATATCAAAAAATTATTAAAATAGCATCTTTGTTTCATGCTCAGATATATTATTATTTTGAAATTCGGGAAAAGATGTAACAACAGGACGTTTAGTTCGTTTCTCTGAATCTACTTGCTGCTTTTCTGACGCTAGATTTTCATCATCAGAAGAACTGCTTATTTGATATCGAGCTGATAATTTCTTCTGTCATTTTGATGAATATGTCTCATAATCAGAATCAGTGCTCAAGTGAGACGTTTCTTGTGCTTTATATGCTTTTTTGTAGCATCAACAAGACTATCTATAGAAAAGAAATTTTTCGATAGGTATTATATCGTAATGTAGACGAAGAAAAATATAAATTATATAAACTTATAATCAAATAAATGACATACACACTAATGAAACATGTATATATGTTTTATTTGTGTATAACATTATATTTTATTATAAATTTTATTTTATTATATAAAATTAAATTAGTAACACTGATAATTGACAATATTTTTTTTTGAGTTATGCTACAAAATAAAGCTTTATACTATTTCCATGAAATCAATACCAAATAAACGTTGAATTCGTGTTCAGAAAACAAAACTATGATCATAATATCCAATGTTTGTTTGAAGTTATAAAAAATCACTAAAATTAATATTCTTTATTATAATTTTCTACAAACAGTTTATCACATAATTTTCACTAACCTAATCTTAAAATAAAATATTTTATTTTTAAATTATTTCATTTTGATATAACTTTTATTTACATTTATCTATCCAGCACTATGATAATAGAACAGATGAATATAAAAATAAATACGGCAGTAAAAATATAAAAGGTCTGTACCTGAATGTCCCAAAACTCTTATATTAACAGAGCTCCAATCATCACTGGGTACAGTACTGTTTTTTAGGTATCTTTTTAATATTGATGGAGTTATATTTTTAGGCCATAATGCAGTTTTGTTATTAGGTAATATCCAGAAAGAAAGG
This sequence comes from Lasius platythorax, assembly GCA_963971435.1. Lineage (NCBI taxonomy): Eukaryota > Metazoa > Arthropoda > Insecta > Hymenoptera > Formicidae > Lasius > Lasius platythorax. The sequence goes on from OZ020538.1 coordinate 21,392,553, forward strand.
ATAATTTCAATAGTGTTTTCTTCAATAAATTCAACTATTGAATATTTTTGCATCTGTATGTAAAATAAAAAAAAAATTTCTATATGACTTATTAGAAGAAATATAGTTATTGAAAAAAGATATTTACATATTTACATATTATTGTCCAAAAAAAGATATTTACAAAAAAGATATTTACATATTTACATATTATTGTCCATCAAATAACACATTGACAAAAAAGTTATAATTTGAAAAGAGAAATAAAAATGTTAGCTTAATTAGATCTATATAGTAACTGTGTGTAAAAGAGGATATGCAATATATGAAATATTATCTTCAAACACAATGCATTTGGCTTCTATTTCTGATAAATTAACTATTATAAATGAATCTTCTAGCTTATACATTCTATATATTTTTAACTTCTGAGATTCACAAGGATACGTGAAATAATTACTGTATTTTTTAAATTGCTTACAAATTAAATCGATACAGTGTATTTCTTGTGAATTCTTAAGAACAATATTGAAAATTTGTACAATTTTTCCACTTTTTAACAACGCATAACGATCAGATCTATAACAAGTCACAAAATGATACTTGTCAATAATTATCTCTTTATACTGACTTACAGAGCTTTCTATGTCAGCAACAAGTGGCCCACATTTATGTTTACATTTTAACTCCCAATTAGAAATATATTTCCCAAAAATGGAAGCACTTTCAGAAAGTCGTCGTGATAATTGTGATAATGGTTTCTTCCCACCCCGAAGAGATCTTTTTATTTTCCCAAGCAAATTTTCGAAATCAAACGCACTTATATTATCTAATGGCCTATTAAAATTTCTAACATCGTCTGGAAGATGAACAAGATTATGGATATTGTAAATTTTAGAGTTTGGTCCAAAAAACTCATCAACAGTCTTAACAAATTCTATCAGTAAAGCCTGTGCATAATTACATAATTGAACTGCTAAATTTGGATGTGAAAGAATAAATATAGCTGTGTGAAAAATCTTAAAATGCTCGATATGATTATTTGGAATAATTCCGTTCAAAACAAAAAGTCCAGTATACAAGAGAAATTGGCGTAGTTCAGTAGCTTTCCATTTTTTTATTTTAATCAAACTTTGTGGTTTTCTTGTAAAATCTATAGGAATGTATTTGTGCAACGATTCTAATCTTTTGGATAAGAGAGTAATTCTCCTTGTATCTAATTTATAAAAATAATTATTTCCTTGTACCATTTGAAAGAGCATTCTTCTCATAACTCCTAAATAAACAAGATTCATTGGATCCAATATAAACTTTGTAACCATAGGAAAATTAATCTCTGTTAAAGGAGAAATACCATTGTGGTGCCCCAACTGTGTTTGTAACAAAAAACTTATCTGTTCTTATTTCAGCATCGATTTCATTAAATAATGTAGCACCAAACGGCAGGGTTGGGAAGTAACGCGTTACTTGTAACGCCGTTACCGTTACCGTTACTTATTTTTGGTAACGATTGTTACTTTTTTCTGTCTGTAACGGTAACGGTAACGTCGTTACATTTTTACAGTAACGATAACGAATTTAACCGTTACTTTTATCGTTACTTTAGTTATTCCATTCAATAGATCGCGCGCTGATACACTGGGTTCACCTAATTTGTTAACTGTGGGTCCAGGAGAAAAGCTTTCCTTCTATTCCTTTGTGGCGTCTTTTCCTGCATTCCACAATTAACGAATTAGTTGGACTTAGTGTATATGTAACGTAAAGTATAGATTTTCAGTATTGGCAGTGAATGTTGGAATATCCTAATAACGACAAAAAAGTAACGAAAAAGTAACGAATTGTTACTTTCTTAGTAACGGTAACGATAACGAGTTACTTTTTAAAATTAGTAACGAGTAACGGTAACGAGTTACTTTTTACAAAAAGTAACGGTAACGGTAACGCGTTACTTTTATGAAGTAACGTTCCCAACTCTGCCAAACGGATGTGTTCCTTTTTGTATGCACCTTTCGCAACCATAAAAGCCATTATGTCCTTTAATTACTTTAACAAAAGCTCTAGCAGGTGCATCACAAATGAAGCCTGAAACCGAAACTGAATATAGTTTTGTATCGATAACTAGGCCAACATCACGAAGATTCTTGTACTCTTGTATAAAATCTTTCAAATATTCATGTACATCTGGAGGTTTAGATTGATCGCAGTATACAGCAACAATAAAAGGGTCAAGTTTACATAATGACTGATCTATTTTGCAAAGTATCGGCCAAAATTGAATTGATGAACTATTGGCTAATGGCAGCCCATCAATGTTAACAAACAAGTTAATTTCTTGTAGCAATTTCAGTAAGGGTACTTTCGAAAACAAAATTTGTAAGTTATTGGCAATTCCAAAATAACAATATTTTCCATCAAACATATTACAAACAGAAGTATTTCTTGGTGTTTTTAATAAAGTCCTAGCATCAAAAAATGAAATAAGATTGTATTTTTTTAATGTACGTAAAAGAGAATTCAAAGCTGTGTGAGAGATTCTATATTCAAGAGCCCACTGGGCAAGATTACTTGTTAAGTTAAGATTAGTATCTTCTGTAGAATTTGTTAACACATTAAAACTATTACTAATTGAAAATTCTGCATTATTGTCGTTAGAACTTCCTTCATTAAAATCATCTTCAAATAAAGAATACTCAATAGAAGAACATGAGCTATCAGATTCATTATTAGTACAATTAGAATTTATACTTTCATCCTCATTTATTAACTATATCACAAAGGAATTCATATTCATTAAATTGCTGGCAATGCTCTGACAAGTCAGAATTAAGAGATTCATTAGAATATTTTGATCTGATTGGTTCTTCGACACTATTTGTTTTCTTATCCTCTGTCTCAAGTATTGCAAGATGTTTCTTAACTCTTTCATTTATTATTTTCTATTTAGTACGTCTCTTTGAAGACATTGTAATTAAATTGTATATAATTGTATGTAATTAAGAAATATATATGCGTATTTCACATGTGAGTCTAATTAAACTATACTATTTATATATCAATAGTAACCGTTAATTGATAAAGTACAACTGTCGTTTTTAGAGGATAGAGGATGAAATGGATACAAAAATTATTCAAGGAATTGAAGAAAAGCAGCGTAATAATCTGCAAAATATGATTTCAAAAATAATACTATATAATATACTGTATATCTAATAAGAGGCAGAATACATTTATGCTGTTACATATAATAAAAGAAACTCAAATTCTAATTAGAAATCAAATTCTAATTAGAATTACAATTTGAATATTTGTTATTAGGTATTCAACAAATGTAAAAATTGCGATGTTTTCGAACCTATGAAAATAGAATTATGCTTAGACTTGACGAAACCGATAATGAAATGATATTCTATTGATAGTGCGTTATACATTGTATACAGGGTGACCCATTTTAACTTAGGCAGCCAAATAACTCGAAAAATAAGCACACTACGAAAAAATGTTTAGAATCAAAATTTCGTCATTTCGAGGGGGACGTACAATGACGTTAAAATGAGCCCCCCCACCCCTCCCCCTGGGCGGTGAGGGGGGGCAAGTTTGAAATCTTAAATAGGAACCCCTATTTTTTATTGCATATTCGGAATCTTTGGCTAAAAACACATACAATTTGTCTGAAACATTTTTCTCGATTCATGATAGATGGCGCTGTAATCGACGAAATTCAATTTCTTCGATTTCTCTTACTGAGAACCCATGCTTACGATTCTGCAATAAATTAACAATAAAAATACCACGTTTTCATTGTTAATACTCGAAATTAGTCTTAAAACAAACTTCTCATTATTTTTTATTACTCATTAATTACTTCTCAAGAAACTGCTTTTAGCGTAACCCAGGAACAACGTCGTGGACGTAGCAGTTTTCTGTTCCCTTCGGGGTGCTTGATTAACGTGAGTCCCCTGGCCTCTCACAATTCGGGGTGCTTGAACGTGTGGTAACCCAGCCAGTGAAGGCAAGGTCGTGTGGTGATCCAGCCAGTGAAGGCAAGGTCGTGTGGTGATCTAGCCAGTGAAGGCAAGGTCGTGTGGTGACCCAACCAGTTAAGGCAAGGTCAAGTAGTGACCCAGCCAGTGAAGGCAAGGTCGTGTGGTGACCCAACCAGTTAAGGCAAGGTCAAGTAGTGACCCAGCCAGTGAAGGCAAGGTCGTGTGGTGACCCAACCAGTTAAGGCAAGGTCAAGTAGTGACCCAGCCAGTGAAGGCAAGGTCGTGTGGTGACCCAACCAGTTAAGGCAAGGTCAAGTAGTGACCCAGCCAGTGAAGGCAAGGTCGTGTGGTGACCCAACCAGTTAAGGCAAGGTCAAGTAGTGACCCAGCCAGTGAAGGCAAGGTCGTGTGGTGACCCAACCAGTTAAGGCAAGATTGCATTGTTATCAGCTCTCTCCGCATGGAGGAGATGCTCAAAGTGTGCACCATTATTTTCTAAGGATAACAGTAATCGACAGCGAAAGTTACGTTGTACATTTTCTAGCATTAAAGGAGTTATAGCTTCACAAACTCTTCTTATTCTTTCCATCATATTCAATCTTGTCGTTGGAGCTTTACTATACACTGCATCTTTAACGTATCCCCATAAAAAGAAATCAAGGGGGTTCAAATCCGGTGATCTCGGAGGCCACAGAACTGGTCCACCCCGCCCTATCCACCGATTTGGGAACCTTTGATTCAAAAACATCCGTACAATACGAGCATAATGAGCAGGAGCACCATCTTGTTGATACCATAAATTTAGTCTAACTGCAAGGGGAACATTCTCTAGGTATGCTGGCAAATCATTTTCGAGGAATTCTAAATACATTGGACTATTAATTGGACGTTCAAAAAAATGAGGTCCAATGACTTGGCCATTGCAAATGCCTACCCATACATATAAACTCCAACGATGTTGATTAAGCACCTCACGATACCAATGTGGATTTTCTGGTGACCAATAGTGGCAATTATGCCTATTGAGACTACCATTGCTGATGAATGTTGCTTCATCACTGAAACAAACATTACTAAAAAAATCTGGATTCTGATCTAACATCTCAAGAGCCCATCTACAAAATTGTACTCTGAGTACGTAGTCGGCCTCACTTAATTCCTGTACCAGAGTAATATGATACGGATGGTAATTGACTGATCGTAACAATCTATGTGCCGTAGTTTGAGGGATTCCCAGTTCTCGTTCTATTTGACGGGTACTAATATGGGGATTTTGATGAACCATAGCCAAAACTGCGAGCAATCTAGGGTCATTATTATTATGAAGTCTATTCCTTCGCCTTTCGCGATGAAGTGGATTATTACGAGATCTCCTTTCAATGTTTATAATTTGTTGATCAGTAGGATGGCGGCGATTTGGGAATCGCTCCGCATAAGTACGGGCAGTAAGTCTGTAATTTCTACCACATTCGTCAAAGGTTATAAGAATATCGACTACTTCTGTAGGCGTATAATTTGCCATTTTACCAAAATTTTATCAGAGTACAAATGTTAAAAAAATACATAAACACTTGTGACTTTGGCACTAAATGGACAAAATTTTGGAGGGATACTTAGAGGAACTCCATCAGATGGAAAGTCCAAAATGTCTCGGTACTTTGGACCATTCAAGTTGCCTAAAGGGCAGGTTACGCTAAAAGCAGTTTCTTGAGAAGTAATTAATGAGTAATAAAAAATAATGAGAAGTTTGTTTTAAGACTAATTTCGAGTATTAACAATGAAAACGTGGTATTTTTATTGTTAATTTATTGCAGAATCGTAAGCATGGGTTCTCAGTAAGAGAAATCGAAGAAATTGAATTTCGTCGATTACAGCGCCATCTATCATGAATCGAGAAAAATGTTTCAGACAAATTGTATGTGTTTTTAGCCAAAGATTCCGAATATGCAATAAAAAATAGGGGTTCCTATTTAAGATTTCAAACTTGCCCCCCCTCACCGCCCAGGGGGAGGGGTGGGGGGGCTCATTTTAACGTCATTGTACGTCCCCCTCGAAATGACGAAATTTTGATTCTAAACATTTTTTCGTAGTGTGCTTATTTTTCGAGTTATTTGGCTGCCTAAGTTAAAATGGGTCACCCTGTATATACATATATATCGGTTTTTTGTCAAGTCGAAGCATATTTTCACAGATTCGAAAATATCGCAATTTTTACATTTGTTTAATACCTAATAACAAATATTCTAATTAGAATTCTAATTAGAATTTGACTTCTAGTGTAGAATTTGATTTCTATAATTTGAGTTTCTTTTATTATATCTAACAGCATACATACATACATACATATATTTGCTTACATTCATTTGTAATATATATATATATATATATTTGAGTTATATATATATTAATATATATATGTAACTCATTTACATATATATAATATACTAAAGATGTACTTAATACATACAATATTCTATAGATATACTTATATTACGTACTAGGAGATATAGTACGTACAGAGAGTATGACTACGTAGTATGACTACGTAGTATGACTACGATTTACTGAGTACATACTAACAAGAATGTTCCTATGTCTGAGTTTTTTTCTTCTCTGTCCGTACTATCTCCTAGTACGTAATGTAAGTATATCTATAGAATATTGTGAGTACGTCTGTAGTATATCGAGAATGTTCTGAGAATGCGATATACTTTTGTGATATCCTCTGAACATTCTCAAAATCTACTTATGCTGTTAGGAACAATAAATCTTGGTAAGGGATAAAAGATTAATTTTTACCTTGGCTGTAAGATTGCGACACTCTTCCTCTCCCAATTTCTCAAGCAAGTAAATTTCAAAATAGCCGTTTTAAAATATCTCGTTCTTATCCAGTATGAACGATTTATGGAATAATTTCTGGAAAATAAAGATTTGGTTACAAGATATTAATGATCGATCACAAGCAACAATTTTATAATAGAAAGATATTGTTCATATATTTTTGTTAAAATACGAATAAAGGATAAAAAAAGATTCTTTGAAGAAAGTTAGATAGCTTTTTAATCAAGAAGAGAGGGAGAAAAACTTACCTTTATCATACATTTATCATTCTTTTTTTTATTAGACTTGCAAAGAATTTGCTCACACACTTGTTGAGCAAATGAATGCTGCCAGCACAAAAAATTGGCACGATATCTTTTATTTCGGCGAAATGTTCGAGAAGTGCTGTGAGCGCGCGCAAATACCACCGAGATATATACACAACACACGACGAACATGCGACGCAGAGCAAAATAACAATCGATAACTGGACGCGATGCTGTATCTGGATACAAATAAATAACGGGTTAACGCCTCTGCAAAACTGCACAACAAAGACTAAACCGCAGGACAAAACGCGATATATGACTCGTAACGTGGCCCAAGCTTATCTCTGCCTGAAAACGAGGCTCCACGATCCACGAGGCTCTCGCCGGTATTGTGGCATTTTGCGCATAGATCGGCGCATCACGCGATATCGGTCCAATAGCGTACGTAGTTGCCGCTGTGCACGTGCACGCAAGATGCTAAGTACGTTTGTCAACATGGCATCATAAGCACCTATCCAGACAAACTTGCATAATTACATAAACGTATGCATAAAGAAATTGATTGTCCATTTCCTTATGCATTTGCTTATGGACTATTCAATTTCCATATGCACGCTTATGTAGTTATGCAAGTTTGTCTAGATAGGCCCTAGCGCCGAGAAATAAAAGCTATGATTTACAAATATTAGAGATTTATTGCACACACATCAGATCGGTTTACTGATTTTATAAAAACGCAAGTTTTCCAAAAATAATACGATGTAATTAACTGTAAAGAAAAAGTACCGCAATATAGAAAAATTATATAAAATACCAAATAAATTCAGACATAACGAGCGTGCAATATTGGCAGCACATTTACGTTTATCTCGTGACCAATATTGGTGTCATCATGGCACTGCAATATTGGCAGCACATTTACGTTTATTTTGTGACCAATATTAGTGTCGTCATGGACACTGCAATATTGGCAGCACATTTACGTTTATTTTGTGACCAATATTGCTGTCATCATGGGCACTGCAATATTGGCAACACATTTACATTTCTTCAGTAACCAATATTAGCTTTGCATTGGGAAATATTGGCCAAGACATTGCCAAGACATTCCCAATATAACCAATATTTAGCCAACGTGTTGCCAATGTACTGTGCTACTAGGGGTAGTTGGTGATGCTAAATTATGGCCTAAATTTATTAGAAAAGTGTTTTGGGATCAAAATTTAAACGATCATAATCGGATGATTTTAGTTAATTTTGCTTATTTAAACGCTATCTCGGAAGAATTTTTGCACATCTTAACTTTTACTCTAAAAAATCATATACAGAAACCAGAAGACGAGAGATCAAAGATAGATTTTCTTATTTAAATCATAAAGTCTATTAACCTTAACAAATTAATTAAATTATAATATTTATTAAATATTTTTAAAAATTTATAGGAACTTAGACGAGAGAGACGTAGCCCTGTTTATAGTTATAGCGTGTATTTTAAAAAAATGTTAGATTTAAACTTTAATCCACATAAAAAGTATTAAAAAGGTAATTATATTTTTAATATCGTATTATTTATAATGTTTTTGCTTCAACCAAAAGCTTATTCTCTGCTATAATTTAAGTTTTATATGAGGGTTTGTGTTTTGAAGCAAAAAATATTTGTCTAAATATTGAAATTATTCTGTTTTAATTTCAGGAATTTATTAATAATTTTTTAAAACATAAATTAAGTTGAAATAATAGGAGGATATAATTCACTAATTATTTTAAAAAATTGTACAATTTGTTCATTTATGTTAAATTCTTTTTTTTAAATAAATTCAGCCAAATATCCAATTAAGTATGTTTCTCTTGTACCATATCTTGATATATTTGCACAAACTTCACGCCAAAATCGTTCAATATTTTAAGTATGTGCACCTAATATTAAAAATATAACCTTTAATAATTTATTTTATTAATATTATTATTATTTTATATTTAAAATTTCATACCGGTATCTGGATCAACAAAGTTTAATAAATGATTGACTGTATAATGTATAAAATCTTCATTTTCTAAACATTTATATGCTTTCCAGCAATCAGACATTATAGTTGTTCCAGGCAATATCCATTCTTTAATAACATTTATTAATGTTTCTTTTGATCTTTCTGGAACAGGTATGATAAACATTCGTCCACTATTTCGCTCATATCCATCAAAAATCCATTTTCCATTTATAAGTCGTCCTCTGTTATATTTACGTTTTCCTATTTTCGCTTCGTCAATTTCTACAATTATTCCTTCGACTCCCATTTTTTCGGAATGTGACTCAACCCAATAAACGCATACCTAATTATAATTTAGTATTTAATATAATTATATAATAGTATTTAATATAATTATATAAGTAATAAATATGATTGACTTAATGATAGTAAAAATGATAAATAATTATATTACCTCACGGCAAAAGCTTTGCCAGTCAACTATAGTGCTTTCAGCTATTTCTGATTCAGTTTTTAAAAAATTATGATGCGGCGGTCTCAACATTAGATAATAAGCAACAAATATACAAATTTTTTAAATTGATAATTTGTTTGAGACGGAGCATTCCGCTCCAGAATTTAAGCGTAAGAATTAATTAAGCACGATAATTACAAACAAACAAATAATATATTAATTATTATATTATATTATATCGAAAGGGTCTGAATAGCTTAGTTGGTTAAAAGCAGTCGCCCGGCAAGCGAAAGACGCAGGTTCGATTCCTGCTTCAGCGACTTTTCGGACCTATATTTTTCTCGCCTATTTATTCACTGTATGATTGAAATATAATCAGGGGAATCTTGTAATCTCGGACCAAGAGATACGTCTCCCCAAAAATATTTGCTAGTTAGGTCGAATTATATTAATATTCTCTATTTGAATTTATTTACTAGCGACAGAAAATTATTAATTAGTTAATTTAATTCGCTCCTGGACCTAAATTATGGAGCTAACACACAATATTAGAATTTACATCTTTCACCGTTGAGAGCCGGTAAATTGTTCTCAAAAAATTATTGTTTACTAACATCTATTTAAAAGGCAATTGAAAAATATAGGATCGAAAGGGTCTGAATAGCTTAGTTGGTTAAAAGCAGTCGCCCGGCAAGCGAAAGACGCAGGTTCGATTCCTGCTTCAGCGACTTTTCGGACCTATATTTTTCTCGCCTATTTATTCACTGTATGATTGAAATATAATCAGGGGAATCTTGTAATCTCGGACCAAGAGATACGTCTCCCCAAAAATATTTGCTAGTTAGGTCGAATTATATTAATATTCTCTATTTGATATTATATTATATTCTTATATCAGTGTACTAGAAAAAGTCAAAAGTCGAACGTTCTCCTTGAAAAAACCTAAAGTCTTCAATAATATTATCCTGAAAAAGAAGAAAACAGGAACAACATTAACCTTTCGCACGCTATAAAAACTACATAAGAAAATAAACATTTCTAACTCCCTTTAGCCGTCAATCCATCGATCGAGATATATCAAGCATGCGCGAGGGCTCGCGTGGGCCCACGATTACCAATCACGCACGTTGTCGCGCACCTCGCGCATGTCAAATGTGTACAAATTTGAGAATACCTTCCGGCAGCCAATCGAGCACGGCGCCCTGAGGTCACCTCAAATTGTTTAAAATAATTAGACGCGATTGGTTGACGAACAAAGAACGGCCCCCTTTCAGAGGGATTAAAAGATGCGCCCCTCGGCGACGATCGCTATCGTCAGCTTTTCGCTCGCACGTTAAAATCGCAGATAAACCGCAGCTAAACCGCAATTAATTTACCGCTTTCAACTTAGAAGAATTAATCGAAATTCTTTTACTGTACTTTGTAAATACTTTATATATCTTTTTGTGAATATTAAACTTTTTTTGTGTACGTTACGTGTGGTGACTATCTTAACTCAAACTCCTTTTGACCAATAAAACGGAGGATCGCTCCTTCTCGAATTCCATCCGCGCTCGCGAACACTTTTGTTAAACCAGGTATTTTTTCGAGCACTTTGTCTAAATTGACATTTTACTCTTTTCTTTTTTTTGTGAGAATCAGTTATATAATATGAATTTGTACATTTAAATTCAAATTTATTAATATCTAACTTAATAATATTTCCACAATTCTCACATTTTAAATTATTATTTATAACCTTCAATTCAACTAAAAAATTAATTAAAATTTGCCTTTTACTAGTTAACACTAAAAATTCATGTAACTTCATATTAATTTATTAAACAAAATTGTTTATTATAGCGTTATGCTAAATATTCCATATATGTATATGTATGTATATATATATTTATATATATTTGACTAAATATTCAATTTTCTACTTACATAATTTATACATGACACATAAATATATTTGAAGTGAGGCACTAGACTTTTGAGCATGCGCTATTGAGACTATTGAGAAAATGAAGCGGATCTAGCCATAAATTATCATTTTCCTACTTACCGACACCATAAAACTTTTAAATAAAAAAAACGGTACGTGAGCGACAAATTTTCTTCTCAGAATATCTTCTACACATCAAAATACACCAATTCTTAAAATTTAAACAAAATTGGAGGTGAGAGCAGTGATGCCAGAAAGGCCACGCTAGCAACATGCAACCGTGGTGGGGAGAATGACGCACACAAAGCGAAAACCGCGTACGTGTGAGCTCGGCGCTTCGGCTAGCTTCGAGTAGTAGAGGAGGACAGATAGATTGTTTGCTGTCTCCTTCCTACCAAGCCGGCAACGAAGACGACGGGCGACGCTGCTCGCTTCTCGCTTCTTGATACGCGTGACAGCGTTAAACGTTTCTTTACAGCCTTTTTGTATTAAATATATATATATTCTCTTATGCAAATGCTTTTATATGTGCAGTACATTGTACAGTATACTGTTTTATATTTATTTTTAAGTATACTTAAATAGAAAAATATTATTTATTAAAGTAATATAGCGTTAATATTAATAGTAACAGAAGCTTTAAAAAATATCTAATATATAATAATAATTATATATTTAACTTTACTGTTTGTATACATATATATTTACGATACTATTATGACACACAACGTATACTGACCACATATATACGTTTGTGTCGTTGACAGCTTAAAATGATAAACAAAATAATGAAGGGTGATTTTCCACACCACCCAAGAGGTACCACCAATAGCGCGTTAGGTTTTTAAAGTGGACCTTCGCCTGGAGCCATATTATACCACATTATATTAATTAATATTCTCCATTGTATCTGTCATTTACAGTGATGTCTTTTAAAGGCAAGATATTTTTTACCCACTTTTACAAGTGTGGTGTCAATTAGTGACAAATAATTTTTTACACACTTGCAAGTGTGGTGTCAATTAGTGACAAATTATTTTTTACACACTTGCCTTTTGCAAGTGTGGTGTCAATTAATGACAAATAATTTTTTACACACTTGCAAGTGTGGTGTCAATTAGTGACAAATTATTTTTTACACACTTGCCTTTTGCAAGTGTGGTGTCAATTAATGACAAATAATTTTTTACATACTTCCAAGTGTGGTGTCAATTAGTGACAAATTATTTTTTACACACTTGCCTTTTGCAAGTGTGGTGTCAATTAGTGACAAATAATTTTTTACAGACTTGCAAGTGTGGTGTCAACTAGTGACAAAAATTATTTTTTACACACTTTTTTTACAAGTGTGGTGTCTATTACAGACAAAATACAATTTATTTTATTTTTAACATTATTATTGCATATCATTAGTCGATGAGGTACTAACAATCTCATCAGCAGCATATAATGTTAAACTGCTCATTTTTTTAGGACAAATAGAATATAATTTGTCCGATGACATGAGAGACAAATGCTTTGCATTAATCTCCATGTCTAGAACAGTTTTTTTTCTTGCTTTTAAAGCTGATTTTAACACACAACTGGCGTTTATACTTGTGGACGAGAGTTTATTTCGTTTTTTTGTTTTTAAATCAGTTAACAAAGAAAACATTCTTTCTGGGTCGGCATTTGAATTTGGAAGTGATCTAACAGCATTCAAAAGAGACTTCATATTGGGATACTTACGTTTTAAAATCTTTTTCCACATCTCATCAAAGTTTAATTTTGAAAAATGTTCTTTTTCTGTTATTGTAAAATCTAGATGTAAAGTATGCCACTCTTTTTTAAAAGCATTTTCGTCAAAACCACCGAGGGTCTGAGCGACAAAAGAAACATCATTAAATGATGTTTCTCTGTCAATACTACATAATGCGTTGAATTGGAAAACTTTTAATTTTGATAAAAATTTATCTTTAATGGGCAGTCTTTTACTAATTTCCTCGGCGGCAATTACGTAAAATTGCAGACAATTACGTAAAATTGCAGACAATTTTCTCGAACATTTTCAATTATGTCCGCATGCCCTTCTTTCATTAATTTCTCGAGATATTCCTCACATTCAAAACCAAGGTTAATATCATTTAAAGATTTCTGATTATCTTTTTCAGAAAATTGAATATCACATACATTTTTTAGAAGCTCTGGTTTTAAAAAATGTTTTGAAATTGTTATTAAAAATTCTAATGATTTTGGCTGTAACAAGTGAACTCTTGTTTCCAGAGCTTGAAAAAATGCATTAAAAGAATTAAATAAATTTAAAGTATACTTGAAAAATAACAAATATGCTTTAACATCAGGATTTTGCATTATAGTTAATAAATGTTCTCCTGACTTTGATTTTTCATTAATAACCATTTCGGTCAAAAAAAGCTTGGTAGTATCCCAGAACTCAAGAAGTCTTTCAACACATGAATGGTGAGAGAGCCACCGTGTATCGGACAACTTTAAAATTTTCCGGTGTGTTTCCTGAAAACATTCGCTAAATTCTTGATAAATAGCAGCACGCTTGGGACTACCGTTAATATAATTCGCGATCTTTTTTACAAACTCTTCGCAATATTCTGGTATTTTAGCACATGCAGCAGGTGGAGCCAATGCAGCAGAATGGCATGGACATGAAAATGTTAATACATTTTTACAAAGTTCTTCTAACTTTTTCTTAAATGATAGATGTTTTTCTATCATGACAGACGCATTGTCGCATGATAAGGCAATGATATTTAAAAATGAATTTTTAATTTCCACATTTCACATTTGAATGCATTAAATAATTTTTCGGCGCTGCTATTTCTCGCATCAATATGAATTAATTTAACTAATTGCGTACGAATGTCTAATGTTTCGGGATCAACAAACCGAACAAGAAACGTCATCCATTTTTCATTACAAATATCAGACGTTTCGTCAATAAAAATGGAAAATCTGATATTTTGAATGCTGTTGACCACACGGTCCGTCTCAACCGGACCCAATACATTCGATATTATATTTTTACATTTTGTTTGACCCATACTCATACTTTTCAACACTTTAGGATCTTTTCCTATTTGTTGAAAAAACTGAGAATATCTTTTGCCGTTTGATGCGAAATATTTTTATCAGCAATTAATGCGGCATACCGAATTTCTGCTGATTTTTTTCGCTCTTCAAACGACAAAAGTAAGTCGTCCATAATGTTTATATCTTCATCCGTGTTCTTTGTTTCTGTTTTCTTTTCTTTAGATATTTTTATATGTGCTTCGGATTCTGCGTGACGATAAATGTGCGATAAATCACCAGCCATAGATTTATTACAAAATGAGCAAAAAAATGAATTTATATCATCTGATATTTTACGTAACCATGGCTTAAATAATTCGATCTCTAGCCATTGTTGTTTAAATTTGTTTTTTGGATATATTTTTATGTGAACTTTTATTTTCATTATTTAATAAAGATAAAGTATTTTCTTTAATATTTTTGTGACACGTAGAATTCGCATGTCTTAAAATATGTGTGTTGCACGAAATATTTTTATTACATATGATGCAATGGTAAAAGCTATCATCAGAAGATACTTTACGTATCCAAGATTTAACTCTATCATCACTAAGCCAAGCTTCTGAAAAGCTTCGCTTAGGTTTTTTTTTAATTGATCACACATTTTTATGTACAACAAAGAATAGACAGAAACAAAGAATTAAAGAAGAATGAGTAAAAGAAAAGATGATAAAAACGATGAAAATATGAAGAAATTGGAAATAATTAGGACTTAAAGTCGAAATTGCCTCAGCTTCTTGAATGGACCAAGATTTGACAAGACACGTATATACGTAAATTCGATTTTAAAAGACACGTAAAATACGTTAACTCGCAAGTACAAGGCAACAAGATTATCTCACAGAAGCGCCGTGAAACAGTCAAGTACGAAACAAATGCACGGCGTACGAAACGAATGAAAAAATGCCAAGTGCTTCAGTGAAACGTCGTTGCGGGACAACCATCATGTTTCGTAAGTAATAAATCAAATTTTTATTTGTATTTGTTAAGAAAGTTTAATCGTTAAGTTTTTATCTTCTTTCTTTTACATATTGTATATTTTATTTTTATAGAAGAAATGAACGATGGAAACGCTGCAAATTTGCAGCAGTTGATGCAACAGTTGTTGCATCAACAACAAATCCAAGAAGAGAGGCAACAACTGTTGCATTAGCAGTTGCAAATTTGCAACAGCGGCAGGAGCCCCAGCAGCAACAGGAGCCCCAGCAGCAGCAGCAGGAGCAGACGCCGGCCAAAAATGGTATATTATTTATTATTATTTTTTTTTGTTAAAATATATATAGTTATATTGTCATTCATTGTTTATTTATCTGTGTATATTTCTATTTTTCAGACACATAAAAAAAGCAGGCGGCCGATCTCGCGCCCGCTGACATTACCAGCGTGGCGCCAGGGGCGGAGAATAGATTGGCCGAGGTAGAGGCGACCGAGGAAGAGGTGGCCGAGGAAGAGGCGGCCGAAATACGTGGGCCCGCAGTGGCCCCACAATTGTTATACAGATTGAATATTAATTGTTTTTAGAATAACTTACAGAAAAATATAGCCATGATCGCGTTCCATTGTCGGATTTATTGTTGTGATCCTTAACAGCTTTATAAGTTCGTTTTAGTCCTGAAAATTTAGATAAACATTGTGCTCCTGTAACTGTATGTCCATGCTTCACCATTTCGTCCGCAATTAAAGACCATACTTTTTTTAGATGTTTTTCCCGTTACAAAGTCATTTTGTTTTAAATTATATTCCTCTAGCAATAGAAGAATAGCTTTATGTGGCCATTTAAAAACTGTAAAAACAAATCTATTTTAAAAAAATTATAAATTTACTAACAATAAGAATAAAAATTATTGAAAGTACCTCCAATTTATTTACTTGAAATATCCTGTGTCTCATGTACTTCCATGGTATTATTATTATTATTGGAAATATCCTGTAATGTCTCACCGGTATAACTATAGTCATCTAAACGAAAAAAATTATAGTTATAAAATAAATATTATACACATAACTAACATATAAACTTACATATGTTACGTCCTGTGGACTCCACGATTCTTTTCTTTCCCACGATCCGAGAGCACGTGCAACTTTGGAAAAATCGTAAAAGTCAAGATTTCTTTGAATTTATTATGGGAAATGCGCTGCGTAGGCGCTAGAATGATTAGGAAATATACACGCGGACATAATAAACTCATGGAAATATAGACTCTGTGACATATTTACGAGACAGAATCTGGATCAAAAATCAAGAAGAAAGGGAAGAAGCCATAAAAATAAGATTTCAGTGAGATTCTGTGACACTCTGTTTATATTTAGATGGCAATCTATTGACAGTTCAAACCAAAAAGTATGGACAAACTGACATCTTCCCACGGTAGAAATCTTCAATAAATTATAACAAAACCGAAGATGGACACCGATAACATCGGATTCGCACCCGAAAGCCGCACGCGCGCTCGGACAGCAGACGTGACATATGCATAACCGCTGTCTCGGGAGGATAATAAAAGTCAACCCCTCTTGATCACGCGGTTCCTTAAACATAAATTACGGCGAACAAACGCTGCCACCAAAGCCGTAATTCTTAGAATTTCTCGATTTTGGAAGACGCTCTCCGATTCGCAGAAAATAAAACGAACTCTGCGATTCGTCACATCTTTCTAACTTACCCCACGGAGGGGGTAACTAAAAATCGTGGGAAGAATAATTAAGAATCTTAATTCGTCAAGATTTTCCAGTGACTAAGCGGAGGGCGTGTACCAAAAATGGAATATAAACCGAGATCTTTTCTCGGAGCCCATCATTATTTACCAGCACTATCATCATTATTTACCAGCACTATCATCATTATTACCAGCATTAGCATTATTATCATCGTCATCATCATCATCATCTACAACACTTCGTCTCTTGACTTCCGCTTCAGTACGGCTGACCGCGCAACAAATTCTGAATTCAGTTCCGCGATTCAATCTTGAAAAGACTTAGAGTTTTTCACTCCGTATCAATCGTTCGCGAGTGAGTGTTGTGGTGTTCCAAGAACAATTCAGAGCTTCATCACGATCAACCTCGTCAAATCTGTCCATCAGCGGTACTGAGGCTCTCACAGGGAACAGCACCGCAGAGACCGAGCACACCTTTAAAACTCATCCTTTTCGTCAACGCACGCTATAAGGAGTAAGTCGTCCGAAACCAGATAGCTTTCATATTCATTCTCTCAGAGTAGCTCTTGGATATCTAACTTAAATTATTATCATTTAATTGTCTATCTTCAAGTCTCAACCTTCCCCTTTCAAATCAAATTTCCACCTCACAATCATCCTTGATCTCCATCAAGCTTTAAAAATTTCCCCCTCACACTCACACATATCGTTGACGAGTTTCCTGCTTATTGCAGCGAGAACTCGCGATATACACACACATATCGTTGACGAGTTTCCTGCTTATTGCAGCGAGAACTCGCGATATACACACACATATCGTTGATGAGTTTCCTGCTTATTGCAGCGAGAACTCGCGATATACACACACATATCGTTGACGAGTTTCCTGCTTATTGCAGCGAGAACTCGCGATACACACACATATCGTTGACGAGTTTCCTGCTTATTGCAGCGGAAACTCACGATACATACACATCATCGAGTCTCCTCCGCTATAGCGGTTAAGACTCACGATTCAATCACATTCCTTGTCCATCGTTTTCGAGCCTCTAGCTCTATAGCTGCGCGGACTCACGACCTCCCTTCCTTTCCATTTAGAATAATCATCTTGACTGCTCCACCCTCATAGAACTATAGACATTGTTTTATATATAGTCATACTAACATTAATCAATTGGAAAAATTGTTATTTATTTAAATCCAAGAGCTGTTCTATATATAAAATATTCGGCTTCCTCTAACAATCATTAATTGTCTTCCTGATAGTGAAGCCCGTTTGGCGAAATTCGTGAAACGTCGCCACACGTTCGCGAAACGTCGCCAAACGTTCGCGAAACGTCGCCAAACGTTCGCGAAATCGGCGGAACCGTCGCCTAAGAAAGGCATTGGCTCGGGGTTCGGCGGAAAATCACTCCGAAAATTCCGCAACTAGCGTAGATTCCCCGCCTATTATAAATAATAATTCAACCTTTTCTATAAACGATTCAGCAACTAAACTTAATAATGACCAGCCGTCTAGCATAAGTAACGATACCTTAACCAATCACCCACACGCACCTTATCACCCCCGACTTTCTCCCATCTCGTCCCAGGAACGGTCTTCCTCCCCCTCGGTACCCCCCTTTTTCTCTCGCGAAAACTCTCCGTCTCCGAGAGTCCCTACTCCTCCTCCTCCCTCTCCGCAATCCTCGTGTACTTCCTCAAGATCTCTTTCACCAATTTTAATAGATCTAGAAGACTCTTCCCCCCTTTCTCCTGTCCACGAGTCCCCGAGATCCCCCTCGCCTCTCGTCATAGAACTCGGAGATTCCCCCCTTCCATCACCCTCGCCACCTCTTCTTGAAAATGATCCTCCTCCTCGCACTTATTAAAATCTATTAGATTATTGCCTGAGAACCCTCCCTCCATACACTGATCCTCTCCCCGAGGATGCCTTCACCGTCGGGCCTGACCCTGTAAATCTTGCCGACCTGAGGAAGGTATTAATCGAATCTACCCCCGACACTATTATTCCATGCTTCCATCCCTGCCGCAGATATCCAGTGGCAGTTCCCATCTAATTCTTTTGGCGGATTTACAAACCTTCCACCATTGAATTAAAAGAAATTACTTGAATCCTCATACACACACAATTTAATTCTATTTCCTTTGCCTAATCAAAAATCAATTGTATTATCCAGTCAGAAATTTAAATTTAATAATAGAATCTATCCCAGAGCCTTCTGACTGATGACCGCCGAACGATTGTAACACCCGCGGAAATGAAGACTCACTCACACTAACACACACACGATCCTATTTACATACGTCTCGGTACTCCGTCGATCTATTTTATATGTTAATCACGTACTATAACCTAAGCTTTTATGTCAATAAATTTTTCATTTAATTAATTTAGAATAAATTATAATGCTTAAAGGAAATTTCATTTATTTCAATTAATCCCGCTCTCATCTCCTCATCCTGAGATCGCACAAGGTCCCGTCCCGCGTAAAAGAAATTAGATTCTCTTATCGAAAAGGGACCACCGAGCGAATGCCCTACGAACAGAGTAATAGCGACCGTCCCAGTCGTTTACCTGTTCGGGCCCGTTAAAATTCGCTCGACTCGAGGCGCGTGCCAGAAAGCACCTGTTTCGAGAAAACGGTAAGTTACGCCCTTCCGTTCGACTACCTTTTCCGAGTCTGGACGTAACACATATATACTTTTGTTTTCCTTACCATTATCAGTTTCCATGGCAGATTGTGGGGATTTCAATTCAAAGGTATTATATACGATGTATGTATTGCAAAATTAGGATCTGTAACAAGAAATACTATATGTACATTTTTAGATACAAATAAAATTATACAATCAATTTTTGTATATAAAGGGCCTAGCGGAGTAAGCATGTAAAATCTGCCCTTGATCATACAGAGCTGACATTAATGTCACAAGTTAGTACCAATATGATAAAACTTTCCACCAAATATTATTTTAAAAAATTCATTTTTTTAGGAGTTATGGAGGGAGAAAGTAAAATCAAAAAATGTATTTTTCTCGAAAACCACTTGACCGATTTTGATGAAAAAAATATATGTTATGTAGACTAATAAAACTAATTAACAAAAAAATTTTCCAAAATGTTTGCCAAAAAGAAACACCAAAAAAAATTTTTGAATTTTTGAATATTTTTTTTGAGGGTGATATTTTAGAGGTACCATTTTGAAATTTTTACGAAAATTTCTCTTAAGTGTCCACTATAACATACATTTTTTTCAAATTTTTTAAAATGGTGGAACATAGTTAAAAATACGAAAATCGTAAGCGTCGCGTCACTCCGGCTTAAGCACAGTGCAGTGCCATTCCGCGTTGCGGGTGTTCAATGTGACTTTAATAGCACATATGTACGTCTGCAATTAGCCTATAATATGTATACTTTTTAATTTTTATAGTTTCCAGAGTTTACCACGTGGAGGTTGCAGTACGGTTTTAACCTCCTTATCGGGGTGGCTTTTTTAACGTGAGTCCCCTCGCCTCTCACTATGTTTCCGTAAAATCGGGGTGCTTTTTTAACGTGAGTCCCCTCGCCTCTCACTATGTTTCCGTAAAATCGGGGTGCTTTTTGAATGTGAGTCCCCTTGCCTCTCACTACACCTACGATTTATTTAATCTTCTTCACTATCGCTGTCTATTACTGGAATGTTATTTGTTTTCTTAAACAGATCGCTCAGTATTTCTGCTGATTTCAAAATTTTCGCTAAATATCTTGCATGAGATAAATAATATATAATTGCGGCAATATGACAGCAGCAAGCTGAAGAAAAAGGTTGGTTTCGACGAAAACTTCCTTTCCAAAGTATTACATCTAAGGACTTATTAGATTTTCCGGAAATGACAGAAAGAGATTTGAAAATATTTTTCACAGGATCTTACCAACTGTCACAATCGGTATCATATTTGGCGGAAATGATCGATAAAAACGGAGAACTCAATATCAAATTCGTAAAAAATGAGAAAAATGTGCTTAAAGTTGAAGTTCAGTCTCGACACGTTTCTCGCACAAAATACCGGTGTTTTTTAAGGTATACACTTAACAGCACAGGAATTTCTGGAGTAACACATTACGCATGTGAATGCGCTAATGGGCTACGAACAATTGGATGCTGCTGTCATATTGCCGTCATATTATATATTATTTTATCTCATGCAAGATATTTAGCGAAAATTTTGAAACCAGCAGAAATACTGAGCGATCTGTTTAAGAAAACAAATAACATTCCAGTAATAGACAGCGATAGTGAAGAAGATTAAATAAATCGTAGGTGTAGTGAGAGGCAAGGGGACTCACATTCAAAAAGCACCCCGATTTTACGGAAACATAGTGAGAGGCGAGGGGACTCACGTTAAAAAAGCACCCCGATTTTACGGAAACATAGTGAGAGGCGAGGGGACTCACGTTAAAAAAGCCACCCCGATAAGAAGGTTAAAACCGTACTGCAACCTCCACGTGGTAAACTCTGGAAACTATAAAAATTAAAAAGTATACATATTATAGGCTAATTGCAGACGTACATATGTGCTATTAAAGTCACATTGAACACCCGCAACGCGGAATGGCACTGCACTGTGCTTAAGCCGGAGTGACGCGACGCTTACGATTTTCGTATTTTTAACTATGTTCCACCATTTTAAAAAATTTGAAAAAAATGTATGTTATAGTGAACACTTAAGAGAAATTTTCGTAAAAATTTCAAAAT
The DNA here is from genome assembly GCA_963971435.1 of Lasius platythorax. Lineage (NCBI taxonomy): Eukaryota > Metazoa > Arthropoda > Insecta > Hymenoptera > Formicidae > Lasius > Lasius platythorax. Next base: position 21,414,453 of record OZ020538.1, read on the forward strand.
GGTACCTCTAAAATATCACCCTCAAAAAAAATATTCAAAAATTCAAAAATTTTTTTTGGTGTTTCTTTTTGGCAAACATTTTGGAAAATTTTTTTGTTAATTAGTTTTATTAGTCTACATAACATATATTTTTTTCATTAAAATCGGTCAAGTGGTTTTCGAGAAAAATACATTTTTTGATTTTACTTTCTCCCTCCATAACTCCTAAAAAAATGAATTTTTTTAAAATAATATTTGGTGGAAAGTTTTATCATATTGGTACTAACTTGTGACATTAATGTCAGCTCTGTATGATCAAGGGCAGATTTTACATGCTTACTCCGCTAGGCCCTTTTATAAAATTAATGAAATACTACACTACATAATTTACCTCTTCGAAGTCTGTTTGCGAGAGAGCGGAGTACGCGGAGCGAGAATACAGCGAGAGTGAGAACGTAGGAAAGAACACGACAAGAAATTACAGTTTTAAACGGCACAACTTTAATTAATATAAATTTTACGATATACACTATTTACAATAATTACAGCAATTATTCGAACTCAATAATCCGCGAGCAATGGAGTTAACTCGAACGAGAATTGAAGAAAAGATTCTCTTTGTGAAGCGAACAGTTAATTTCGATAATTTAAAGATCGTTTTATAGCGTACACGCGTCAGAGATACTCGGAGTTGTGCGAGACGGCCCTTGCGCGTTGCGTATTTATTTGTGCGTGCCCTTCCAGAAAGATCCCGGCTAATCGAGACGTTGACGACTTTCCGGACGACAGTTTTATTCAAAAGTTATTTATTTGGAAGTCTTTTTGGATCTTTCTGGAAGGGCTTGTCTGACAATAAGTGTTTGTTGTGGCGGACGACCGCCAACGGGCCGCCCCTGATAGGTTGCCGGTGATGTCGATTGACGACAGACTCGGGGCCCGCGATTCGCCCGAGCCGCGTCATGGTACGCGTCAATGGGCGCGCGGCAATTTTAAGCGCGGATATCGCCCTTCTCGCTGTTCTTATCGCAATCTCAAACAAAATCTTTCATGAGTATGAGAAGTGTCCGTGATATTGTATATTGCACCATCAATTAAATTTTGTTCCTCTATGAAGTCCATGTTTGTGTCTATATTACACTCTATTAAAGATAATAACAATTTGTAATGTAATATGTATACATAATACCAGGGATGGGAAGTGACGCGTTACATGTAACATTGTTATCCGTCTAAAAAAGACATCACAGATGTAAAAAAGCGCTAAGTATATCTTTCTCCAGCCAAAATGGTTCTTTACAAAAATTAATCGCCATCAAAGATATTATCTCTTCCAAAAGTATATAAATTATATATTTTTTACCTTAATAAAAATTAATCGCCATCAAAAATATTTCTTTTCAAAAATTATATATATAAATTATATTTTATCTTTATTAATAAACGGGAAAAAACTTAAAATATTAGCATCAAAAAGAAGTGAAATAAAAAAATCACGCTAAGTAAATTTAGAAAAATATAATGTACAATATTCAGATGAATTATTTTCTATAATATTAGAGTAAATCTATTTAATGTAAGATGCAGAAAAAATTAAAACTGCGAAATTTTGCATTCTTTTATCTATCTAATATTGCATTCTATTTTATTTGCAGAAGCAAATGAAATGCAATAAAATATACATATATGTATAGTATAGTAGGGGGTGTAAATATATATGCAATAAAATATATATATAGTATAGTAGGGGGTGTAAATATATATACAGGGTGATTCGAAATAAACGTTTGTCCTTAAAATGTCGTATTCCTGAATGAATTCTGAGACGGTTTTCCCTTTGCCAAAATTTTATCCGAAGCTTAGTTTTTACGTTATAAAAAGAAATAGTTAGCGAATTACGGCACGAGTACGGTCGGGAGGCAGGAGCGGCGCAACTCATCCGACGCGGGCGATTACGCGAGGCGTTCGTTGCGATCAGCTGTTATCTACACGCGATGTGTGTGTGTGTGTGTGTGTGTGTGTGTGTACATACACCCTCTTTCTCTTTATCTCTTCTCTCTCTTACTTATTCTTACCTTACAGAGATGTCTTCTGATGAATAATTGTACGACTGGAATGGATCACAACGTCGACGTTGACACAGACGTAGACACACTGTGACACACCGAATAATAAACAATTCTTTTTTTATAAATTGTATTATCGACACTTTGACGAATACACTCACGCAATCAGAGAGAATTTTCTCTTAGAATTTACCCTGAGAATCATGATAATCATGGGACAATATGGTATGGAAAGAATTTTTTGAAAATTTCTCTGATTAATATTTATCACATTAAAAATAATAATATCTATCATAATAAAATATAAAATATGTTTGATTAATTTTACTATGCAGTTTAGTAAAATTTCATAAAATTTTTCCATACCATATTGTCTCACGATTACCATAATTTTCAGTGTAAATTCTAAAGAGAAAATTCTCTCAGACTTGATCAAATATATTCATTAATCGATCACAACACTCAATCACAATTCGCGGTTACTACCGATTAATTATTAAAAATTACTTTTAAAAAAACGCGTTAAATGCACATTATTCGTTGCGGACAACAATACAGTCTACGACAAGAGACTGCGGCGACGCCGACGCGAGGCGTCGCGACGCGACGATAATAATCGCGCGGCGTTGCCGAACGTGATTGACGCGAGATCCGCGAGACGCTATCGTGTCTTGTGATTAATCGAAGCCTTTGCATTATGAATGCGATAATTTAGAAAATGTATAATAAAGTTATTAAAAAGAAACGTATTATAACGTATTATAATACGTTATACTTTTTTTCTTAATAACTTAACATTATACGTTTTGCTTTTTCTTTTCTCAGCGAGACGTGAGAAAAATAATTATTTTATATTTTTTTATTGTTTTGCGAACAAGATGTTCCACGTATAAATATGTGGTCGCTCTGAAAAGAGCGGATTGGTTTTGGTCGCTCTGAAAAGAGCGGATTGACTTTGGTCGCTCTGAAAAGAGCGGATTAATTTATAACTTTAAAAAATTTATAATAGGTGCTCAAAATGAGCACCATCCATCCTTATGCAAGCTCTCATGCGTTTAAGTAAATTTAATTGGACGTTCTCCATTACTTCCTCTTCGATATTCCAAATTGCATATCGCAATCTGGTTTCCAAGTCGTCGACGTCCTCGGGAAGCGTCTTCGGGAAACGATCTACTTTTCTCAGAAAATTTTCGCAAAACGTTCGTCTTGCATGATAATCTTCTGGTCGTAAATGTTGCACGCGTGTGTAATGAAATGCGTGCAACTTTTTTTCTTGTTTGTTCGGAAGGACACTGCCAGTCTCGTTTTGTCTCTGAGTTCTTCGTATGACGGGAGCCGATGGATGATTGATTGCATTATCGATCTGCATCTTATATTTATACGATTCGCGGGAGGCCGATGTCGCGGGTGTCGCGTGCCGCTATTCGACGCGG
>OZ020538.1:21418127-21543939 GCA_963971435.1 Lasius platythorax
TATTTTTTTATTTTTTGCGAACAAGATGTTCCACGTATAAATATGTTGGTCGCTCTGAAAAGAGCGGATTGGTTTTGGTCGCTCTGAAAAGAGCGGATTGACTTTGGTCGCTCTGAAAAGAGCGGATTAATTTATAACTTTAAAAAATTTATAATAGGTGCTCAAAATGAGCACCATCCATCCTTATGCAAGCTCTCATGCGTTTAAGTAAATTTAATTGGACGTTCTCCATTACTTCCTCTTCGATATTCCAAATTGCATATCGCAATCTGGTTTCCAAGTCGTCGACGTCCTCGGGAAGCGTCTTCGGGAAACGATCTACTTTTCTCAGAAAATTTTCGCAAAACGTTCGTCTTGCATGATAATCTTCTGGTCGTAAATGTTGCACGCGTGTGTAATGAAATGCGTGCAACTTTTTTTCTTGTTTGTTCGGAAGGACACTGCCAGTCTCGTTTTGTCTCTGAGTTCTTCGTATGACGGGAACCGATGGATGATTGATTGCATTATCGATCTGCATCTTATATTTATACGATTCGCGGGAGGCCGATGTCGCGGGTGCCGCGTGCCGCTATTCGACGCGGAAGGCGTGGAGGGGGAAATCGCGACACCCCGCGGATTGTATAAATAAAATAAAGATTGATAATGCAATCAATAATCCTTCGATTATTACAAGCGTTAAGAGGACGATATGGCAGCGTACACAAACGAAGAATACTACGATATGCTAATGGCACTTGGCGAGTGTCACGGGCAGTATCACGTAGCTGCAAGACGATACGCCGAATTATATCCAAATCGTGCAAGACATCCGTCAGCTCCTGTCATACTACTAGCAGCTCAGAGACTATACGAGACTGGCAGTGTTCTTCCGAATAAACACGAAGTAGGAAGAAATCGCGATGCAAAAAATTTGCGAAACACGGAGCAAATTGTACATGCTTTCGAGCAAAATCCAGAAACAAGTATTCGGGTGGTTACTCGAGAACACAACTTATCGTACTCAACAGTACAAAGAACGCTCAAAGAAGAAAAGTTGCACGCATTTCATTATACACGCGTGCAACATTTACGAGCAGAAGATTATCAGGCAAGACGAACATTTTGCGAAAATTTTCTGAGAAAAGTGGATCGAGATCCCAGATTTTCTTCCCGTGTGATATTCAGTGATGAATCATTATTCACACAAGAAGGGATTTTTAACTCGCACAATATGCATTATTGGAGCGAAGAAAATCCCAGAGTAACGCGGCTCAAAAATTTCCAAGTACGTTGGAAAATAAATATCTGGGCTGGAATAATGGGTACCCAAATACTTGGGCCCGTTATTCTACCAGATATTTTAACTGGCCAGACGTACGTGGAATTTTTGAGAGAAAATCTGCCAGACTTTTTAGAAGAAGTGCCATTATTTGAAAGAAATAAAATGTTCTTTCAACAAGACGGTGCTGGACCACACAACGCCAGGATTGTAACAAACTACTTGAACGAGCAGTTTCCTGGACGTTGGATGGGTCGGTATGGCTCGATACGTTAGCCCGCAAGATCCCCGGATCTTAATCCTCTTGATTTCTTTTTATGGGGATACTGTAAGGAATCAATCTACAAAACGCTTCCCGAGGACGTCGACGACTTGGAAACCAGATTGCGATATGCAATTTGGAATATCGAAGAGGAAGTAATGGAGAACGTCCAATTAAATTTAATTAAACGCATGAGAGCTTACATAAGGATGGATGGTGCTCATTTTGAGCACCTATTATAAATTTTTTAAAGTTATAAATTAATCCGCTCTTTTCAGAGCGACCAAAACCAATCCGCTCTTTTCAGAGCGACCAAAACCAATCCGCTCTTTTCAGAGCGACCAACATATTTATACGTGGAACATCTTGTTCGCAAAACAATAAAAAAATATAAAATAATTATTTTTCTCACGTCTCGCTGAGAAAAGAAAAAGCAAAACGTATAATGTTAAGTTATTAAGAAAAAAAAGTATAACGTATTATAATACGTTATAATACGTTTCTTTTTAATAACTTTATTATACATTTTCTAAATTATCGCATTCATAATGCAAAGGCTTCGATTAATCACAAGACACGATAGCGTCTCGCGGATCTCGCGTCAATCACGTTCGGCAACGCCGCGCGATTATTATCGTCGCGTCGCGACGCCTCGCGTCGGCGTCGCCGCAGTCTCTTGTCGTAGACTGTATTGTTGTCCGCAACGAATAATGTGCATTTAACGCGTTTTTTTAAAAGTAATTTTTAATAATTAATCGGTAGTAACCGCGAATTGTGATTGAGTGTTGTGATCGATTAATGAATAATATTTGATCAAGTCTGAGAGAATTTTCTCTTAGAATTTACACTGAAAATTATGGTAATCGTGAGACAATATGGTATGGAAAAAATTTTATGAAAATTTCTCTGATTAATATTTATCACAATAAAAATAATATCTATCATAATAAAATATAAAATATGTTTGATTAATTTTACTAAACTGCATAGTAAAATTAATCAAACATATTTTATATTTTATTATGATAGATATTATTATTTTTAATGTGATAAATATTAATCAGAGAAATTTTCAAAAAATTCTTTCCATACCATATTGTCCCATGATTATCATGATTCTCAGGGTAAATTCTAAGAGAAAATTCTCTCTGATTGCGTGAGTGTATTCGTCAAAGTGTCGATAATACAATTTATAAAAAAAGAATTGTTTATTATTCGGTGTGTCACAGTGTGTCTACGTCTGTGTCAACGTCGACGTTGTGATCCATTCCAGTCGTACAATTATTCATCAGAAGACATCTCTGTAAGGTAAGAATAAGTAAGAGAGAGAAAGAGATAAAGAGAAAGAGGGTGTATGTACACACACACACACACACACACAACACACACACACACATCGCGTGTAGATAACAGCTGATCGCAACGAGCGCCTCGCGTAATCGTCCGCGTCGGATGAGTTGCGCCGCTCCTGCTTTCCGACCGTACTCGTGCCGTAATTCGCTAACTATTTCCTTTTATAACGTAAAAACTAAGCTTCAAATAAAATTTTGGCAAAGGGAAAATTGTCTCAGAATTCATTCAGGAATACGACATTTTAAGCACAAACGGTTATTTCGAATCACCCTGTATATAATAAACTTTATTTATATCTCTAAATAATTATTCATATTTATTTAATCCAAATATACTTAGACGTATATTCAAGCAAAGATAATACGACAAAAAATGTAAAAAATTTAAAAATTAAAGTTTAATGCAAAAAAATTTAAAGTTAAAAAGATAACAGTTTAATAATTAAAGTGAAAAAATTAAAGGAAACATATTTTATGCAAAAATTTATAGTTAAAAGGATAAAAGCTAAAAATTAAAGTTAAAAAAATAAAGGTAAAAAAATTACATTTGCAAAAAACTTAGCGCTGTTTTTCCAAGTTTTTTTGCAAATGTAATTTTTTTACCTTTATTTTTTTAACTTTAATTTTTAGCTTATATTTTTTTAACTATAAATTTTTGCATAAAATATGTTTCCTTTAATTTTTTTCACTTTAATTTTTTAACTGTTTTTTTTTTAACTTTAAATTTTTCTGCATTAAACTTTAATTTTTAAATTTTTTACATTTTTTGTCGTATTATCTTTTTTTGAATATACGTTTGAGTATATTTGGATAAAATAAATATGAATAATTATTTAGAGATATAAATAAAGTTTATTATATATATATATTTACACCCCCTACTATACTATATATATATTTTATTGCATATATATTTACACCCCCTACTATACTATACATATATGTACATTTTATTGCATTTCATTTGCTTCTGCAAATAGAATAGAATGCAATATTAGATAGATAAAAGAATGCAAAATTTCGCAGTTTTAATTTTTTCTGCATCTTACATTAAATAGATTTACTCAAATATTATAGAAAATAATTCATCTGAATATTATACATTATATTTTTCTAAATTTACTTAGCGTGTTTTTTTTATTTCACTTCTTTTTGATGCTAATATTTTAAGTTTTTTCCCGTTTATTAATAAAGATAAAATATAATTTATAAATATAATTTTTGAAAAAAAATATTTTTAATGGCGATTAATTTTTGTTAAGGTAAAAAATGTATAATTTATATACTTTTTGAAAAGATAATATCTTTGATAGCGATTAATTTTTGTAAAGAACTATTTTGGCTGGAGAATGATATACTTAGCGCTTTTTTTTTACATTTGTGATGTCTTTTTTAGACGGATTTCACAAATTTTTGCAAAGTATAGTAAGACATTAAAAAATATATACGTGCGTGCGTGCGTGTGTGCGTGCGTGTGTGCGTACGTGCGTGCAACTATCACCATGTCTTTCAATAATTGCGATAACATTTTCGTTCTCACTGTTTGTCTTTGTTTTTCGGTATATTTTGCATATTTGTCAATATTTATATTATATCTTATTAAGAATATAATCTCTCTTTCTCTCGTTTTCTCTCTCTCCCTCTCTCTTCTTCCCTCCGCTCTCTCTCTCCCACTCACTCACTCTCTCTCTCTCACACACACTGTCTCTCTCTCTCTCCCCCTCTCTGTACGCAGGCACACATTCACGCACAGGTACGTACGCACGCACATATGCACACACAGCAAAATGCAAATGCGCGCGCACGCATAAGAGCGCGCGCATGTATGAGTGCGCGCGCACGTATGTGTGCATGCATGCGTATGTACGTTTGCGTTCATGTGTGCGTGCCTACATATGTGTGCGAGCGTAAGTACGTTTGCGTGCATGTGTGCGTGCGTACAGAGAGAGAGAGAGAGAGAGAGAGAGAGAGAGAGAGAGAGAGAGAGAGGGAGAGAGAGAGAGAGAGAGAGCGGGAGAGAGAGAGAGGGAGAAAGCGGGAGAGAGAGAGCGAGCGGAAGAGAGAGAGAATTGGTGCGGAATAGATGCGGAAAGGATGTGGAATGGATGCGGAATGGATGCAGAATAAATGCTGAATTGAAGCAGAATAGATGCGTAATGGATGCAGAATGGAAGCGGAATGTATGCGGATTAGGTATAGAATAGGTGTGGAACGGATGTAAAATGGATGCGGAATGGATGCGGAAAGATGCGGAATAGATGCGGAAAGTTTCGGAATGGATGCGGAATGAATGCGGAAAGATGCGGAATGGATGCGAAATTATTGCGTAATGGATGCGGAATTGATGCGGAATGGATGCGGAATGAATGCGGAAAGATGCGGAATGGATGCAAAGTTAATGCGGAGTGGATGCGGAATAGATACGGAATTGATGCGGAATAGATGCGGAATGGATGCGGAATGAATGCCGAAAGATGCGCAATGATTGCGGAATAGATGCGGAATGTATGCGGATTAGGTGCGTAATAGGTTCAGAACAGATGCGGAATGGATGCAGAATGGACGCGGAATAAATGCGGAAAAATGTGGAATAGATGCGGAATTAAAGCGGAATAGATGCGGAATTGGTGCGGAATAGATGCGGAATGGATGCGGAAAGATGCGGAATAGATGCGGAATAGATGCGGAATGAATACCGAAAGATGCGCAATGAATGCGGAATAGATGCGGAATGGATGCGGAATTGGTTCGGAATAGATGCGGAATGTATGCGGATTAGGTGCGGAATAGGTGCAGAACGAATGCGGAATGGATGCAGAATTGTTGCGGAATGAATGCGGAAAGATGCGGAATAGATGCGGAATGTATGCGGAATAGATGCGGAGTGGATGCGGAATAGATGCGGAATGTATGCAGATTAGGTGCCGATAGGTGCGGAATAGGTGCGGGATGGATGCGGAGAGATGTAGAATATATGCGGAATAGGTGCGGAAAAGATGCGGAATTTTGCGGAATAAATGCGAAATGGTTGCGGAAAAGTTGCGGAATGGATGCGGAATGGATGCGGAATGGATGCGGAATAGATACGGAATAGGTATGGAATAGATGCGGATTATGTGTACTAAGAGAGAGAGAGAGAGAGAGAGAGAGAGAGAGAGAGAGAGAGAGAGAGAGAGAGAGAGAATAAGAGAGAGGGAAAGCGGAAGAGAGAGAGAAAGCGGGAGAGAGAAAGAAAGCGGGAGGGAGAAAGAGAAAAAGCGGGAGAGAGAAGAATAGCGGGATGGAGAGAGAAAGAAAGTGAGAGAAGGAGAGAAAGCGGGAGAAAGAAAGCGGAAAAGGGAGAGAAAAAGCGGGAGGGAGAGAGAAAAAAGCGGAAGGGAAAGAGAGAGAAAATGGGAGAAGGAGAGAAGCGAAAGAAAGAAAGAGAGAGAAAGCGGTAGAGAAGAAGAGAAAGCGGGAGAGAGTAAAAGAAAGCGGTGAGAGAGAGAGAAAGCGGGAATGAGAGAAAAAGCGGGAGGAAGACAGAAAGAAAGCGGAAAAGTGGGAAAAAGCGGAAGGGAGAGAGATAGAGAAAGCGTGAGAGAGAGAGAGAGAGAAAGCGGGAAAGAGCGAGAGAGAGAAAGAGAGAGAGAGAGAGAGAGAGAGAGACCGGAAGAGAAAGAGGAAGCGGAACGTCCGCACACAACCTAGAAAAAAACCATGGGTCTTGCGACAGTGGCGCCATCTAGCGGTGTATCAGTGAACCTGGACAAATACGGCGGCTTGCGACAGTGGCGCCATCTAGCGGTGTGTCTGTGAACCTGGACAAGTCCGACGACGTGTCTGAATGACACATTTTCGACAGAAAAATGCATGATGAATATTAAGATCTTTACATCCAATGTATCTACCAGTGTCATTATGGTATCATTACTTTCGGAAAAATCCATGTTTTCGATTGATGTGTTCATTTTCTCGAAAAGATGGTCCGATGTACGAGATACTTCAATTCATTTTTAATTATTTTTGTAAAAACGTCCTCGTTCCGGTAAATGATACGCAGTAGCCTCTGTTAGTAAAATATTGAAAAGAAACGAAAGATATACTTAGCGAGACGCTACCGCGTTTCTTGATCATTACCGTTAGGAAAAATTGTAACGTCGTTACCAAATTGTTACTATAAAAATGTAACGGTAACGGTAGCGGCGTTACAAGTAATGTGTTACTTTCCATTCCTGGAGAAATGTACGGCATATTATATCTAGAAAATAATTATACGACACAGAGCAGCAGGTAACTGGAAACGGTACTTACCGTTTTCCTTCTCGTCTGTCTTATTCAAGCTTGTTATCAATTCACTCGGTCTCTTCTCCATGCTCGTATTGCTATTCGAGCTTGCAGTGCTGCTCACCGGTAATGTCGATGGCAAGGAAGCCGATTCGCTGACACCACCGTTGATCGACTCATCGAGAGCGTCGTCGGAATCGGACGTGTTGCCAATTAAAATTTTCCGATTAGACCCGTCGCTTTATAGATTAAATTCTGTAAAATTAAGTAAATTTAGTGCTTTCATCTACCGTAAGTGTTTCCTATTGACCTATCATTTCTTTTCTATACATTTATAATAATACTAACATTTTAAAAATGTTTTAAAATAAGAAGTTAACCTAAACCTTGCAACCGGTGGACGGGTGCAGTCCCGCCACTGTGATTCCAGGGTCACGTGCAGCGGTGGACGGCGAGCGCGGAAACGCGCCAAAGGAGAACGCGGCGAGGAGCCGCGACAGAGACGACGACGACAGCCGCGGAGACGACCGAGGCGAGGGAACGACGGCGCCGGGAGAGACGCGCGAGGACGCGTGAGAGCGGAGAGCCGAGACGACCCGGAGAGAGAGCCTGCGGCGGCGGCGAACGAGCGCGGGGCGAGCGTGTGACGGGGGTGAGTCTAGCGCGATAACCGAGGTAGACCGAGCGCGCGGACCTGACCGCGCGATGGTCCTGACCGACGCGAGATGCGCGATGAGGACGAACCGAGCGACGAGCGCGAACCGGAGGCGCGACCGAGACGAGTAGACGAGTGCGAGGCGGTCCCAGCGTACGATCCGGAGGACGCTGTTGACGAGGAGATAGACGTCGGCGAGCCCGAACGGACGCGCGGGACGCGAGAGACCGAGACGGCGGCGGGCGTTGACGCGATCCGCGAGATACACGTGGTGAGCGTCGGGGACGCGAGAGACCGTCGTTTATTACGAACACTACATTGGCTAGCGTGCGCGGAAGCGGTGGAACAGCGATGGACGGCCGACGCGAGTACGACGCGAAGCGCGATACGCGTGATAACGACTGCCATGCGCGGAACCGCGAGAGCGAGACTAGCGAGGCGAGGAGGCGCGAGAAACCTCCGAAGGACAATCCTACGCCGGAACATGAGACGGCGAGAAGCGAAAGACGCGAACCGGGATACGCATCCCGGACACTGATCGACGATCAGAACCAACCTAACGACTGGTACGGGCCGAAACGATTCGGCGACGTGCCCGGCGACACGCCAACGACAGCTTCACTGTCACGAACTTTTAACTATTATATCCCGCTACGTAGATACGACGTAGCGACCCTGTATAATATCGTAACCTTATTTTTAAGACATTATTTATTTTATATTATTATTTTTGTTAGAACGAGTTTGGATTTTTATTTTTATCGCGTACCGCGAACCAACGGATGCGCGACGGCATGGAAGGAAGCAGTCGAACGTTCTATTTTATTTTCTTTACTTTGTATAATTTATTTTATAGCGAGGACTCGCGAGAGAGCGAAGCGAGAGCGCGAACGTTATTATTTATTCGGGACGCTTGTAACGATTACACCCGATGTATTTAATCACCGTAGTTTTAAGAAAAACAATGTACAGATTTTTAGACGTAAGAATCCTTTGTGCAGAGCGAACAGCGCGAAAGAGCGAGTGCGACTGCGCGTGGAGCGAGAGAGAGAGAACGACTCGCGCGCGATTGGCCGGCGCGTACGTGGAGGGGATGACACGTGCGAAGGGTATAAAGACCGAGACCTTGAAGAGCTCGAGGTCTTTCTTCGATGATACTTTGAGGGAAGAACTGTCGACGCGAACGCGACTAAACCCGACCGAACTGGAAGCGAGGTTGAACGGTAGCGAGATAGTACGCGGGAGTGAGAGAGAACCGTGGAATACGCGAACCGAGCGCGACGTCGATAAGATCGAATTTAGATTGCGAGAGAATAGTAAGAAGAGCGCGAATGCTAGTAGCGCGAGAGATAGAAGCGCAGGCTACGCGAGATACGCGAGAGATCGCGATAACACGCGAAACGCGACCGAGTCGCGAGTGTGACGCGAATGACTGTGCGAGAGTGGAACGAGTGCGAGAATCTAAAGATCTGTAACAAAAAGTGATATAATAAATCATATATATATTTTTATATATATATTTATATATATATATCGAAAAGTGTGTGAAAAGTTATTACCCTTCCGTGATCCTGTGAAACCCTCCTTGCGAGACCGTCGAGAGCGTTGAATCTGTGGTGGCGACATCACTGACGAGGGTGAACATCCCGAGATCCGCTGGACGTCCGAGGAAGCTGTGGACAGACGGGAAGGGAGTTGACGAGCGCACTGGATATAATACCTTGTTGCTTGACAGGTTAAAGCAACTGGCGACCGAGAAAACCTATGCGCAGCGTGATATCGGCAACGGTAAGTGCTAGCCTAGGCTTATAGCTTATCGGTCCGGTCACAAACTAAACCTTACTTTTTTCAAAATAACTCAATCCTAAACCATTAGATTGAAAAATGATCAAGAAAGGAATGTATGTTTATTTATTATAATATTTGTGACGTTTAATAACTTATTTATAGATGTTCTTTAATATTACATTTTTACTTATCTTTTTCTTACTTTTTTTTTACAGATTAAAATGAGACAATTAATCACGTTTGTTAGGGCCTATTCAAACAAACTTGCATAGCTACAATATCATATGTATAATAAAACTTATCTAATTGCATGCATATGTTTATTGTAGTTGTGCAAATTTGTTGGTTAGACCCTTACACCGATGCAACAACACAACATTCGTCACATGTTCGCTTTGGACACTTTCACGCTGTAAGCTCTCACGCTCTCGCTGCTCTACCTGGATAGAATAAGCATTTGTGAGCGCGAGTTATGATGTCACGATGACGTCATGAATGTGTCTTATGAGCGCTTACAACGCTAAAGCAAACGGCATAAGCGATATTTATAAGCGTTTACGCTTGAGCGTCCAAAGTAAATGCACCCTGTGTGTGTAGCCCGCTTACGGTTTGAAAATAATTTTAACGGATTAATGACATTTTTGTGATTAAAATTATACCAAACACGACATAGATCGGATAATCTTTAATTATATATGTGTTCGCGAGTGTACGAAATAAATGCAATTGGAGCAGTCGTAAGTGGTTTAGGAGCGAGAACCAGGTTTTTATGCAATAATCAATCTAATTACAGATCAAAATTGTCTTTTAATTAAATTGACACAAAATACAAATTCACAATCAATATTTCATCGAATTTATTCCGTTGAGACCGGAAGAGAAAACCGTTAAGATAAGCCGAGTCGTTGCCGCGTATGTTAGATAAATTTTATATTGAGAAATGCGAGTGTTTTAAGTGAGTATTGTCGAATGACTGCCCCGAGTGGATGGATATGCGTGTATTTATTGTCTCTGACCTTCCAGAAGGTTCTTCAACGAATTTTCGGCATTTTCATCCGTTAATGCGCGGGCGGGAACCTTCTAGAAAATCAGAGACAAGTTCTGCGAATCGAATTGCGCCATGTGCCTTTTATCGCATATGTGTTTTGCGATGATTGGGCGCTATCTTGAAAGCGTTGGATCGCTTATCGCGTTTCTCGCGCATAATACCACGCGCGCGCGGAGCATTGCGCTTAACGTTGGCGCAGCGCGCCATTTACGAACGTGTTTAATTGCGAGTACGTTTCCGAACAATATGTAATCAAAATTTTGATTATTTCTATTAAAATTAATTTTAAAAAGATAAAATACGAAATAAAAGTTTTATTTTCTATGGTAAAATAACATATATACATGGAAGATTACAGATAAAGGAGACTCCACGAGAGAGACTTCGGAACTCTTTGATGATTCGTTATCTCGCTCGCTCTCGCTTTGGATCATAATACATTGCCCCCTCCCCAAACCCACACACCCACACCTACACATCCACACTTACACACCCACACCCACACATATCCACACCCACCCACACGCGCACGCGCGCGCGCGTCATTTTCTCTCTACTCTTTCCCCATTCTAATAAATTAATTTTGTACATTATTAATTAATCTTTTATTTCATAGAATATCATTATATAAAATATACAATAAAATTACTTTCTTTTTCTGTTTTGCCATTTTGAATGCGCCAAATCATGCAATCTACATGTATTTTTTACATTTGCAGTTAAAATAATCTCTATGACAATTGATAACAATTTACAGCTATTCATTAATTTACGAACCGAAAAGAAAAATCGATACATATGTTTTATTTTTGACGACTTGCGATTGACCATGCGTCGCTTTTGACTAAGTCGCTTTTGATCACGTTGCGATTAACCACGCCTCACTTTGTATTGCAAAGTACAAAGTGGAATTCCACATGGGTAACGGGGTGTGGGGGGGCGGGTGGGGTGGTGGGGTGTGGGGGGTGTGGTCTGTGCGTGTACTTTGCAACGCAAAGTGGGATTCCACATGGGTTTATAATTTTCACATTTGCAATATAAAGTGACGCGTGGTCAATCGCAACGTGGTCAATAGCAACGCGGTCAAAAGAGTCTGTGGTCAAAAGCAACGTGGTCAATCGAATTGCACTCCTCCAGTCACATACACTAGCGTGTATCATCTGCAAATATTTTTATACTACATTCTTTCGGACAGACTTTAATTATATCATTTATATATATTATAAATAATAAAGGTCCTAATACAGATTCCTGTGGTTCTTCATATTGTGTGGCCAATAATGTAGACCATTCATTGTTAAATTGTACCTGTTGTGTTCTATTCTTTAAATATGATCTTAACCATTCTAAAGCTGTTATTCTAATTCCGTATTGATATAATTTCTCTAACAATCTTTCCCTATTTATTGTTTCAAATGCTCGTTTGAGATCTATGAAAATTAACCCCACCATTTTTGCCTCACTATCTATCAATTTCTATTCGTCAATGACTGTTTGAATCGCTATTTCACACGAATACTGTTTTCTAAAACCCGACTGATGCTCTGTTATAATACAATTATCTTCCAAATACATCTCAATTTGTTTTTTTAACTACCAATTCTAATACTTTCTCAAATATTGGTAATATATTATTAGGCCTAAATTCACTTGGTTTTCTAGCTTTCTCGATTTTTGGAATTGGTATTATCGTAGACGTTTTCCAACCTTCTGGACAGCAACCTTCCCTCAATGAATTATTTATTATATCAACAAATTCCTCTTTTATTACATAAAATACTGCTTTAAGTATATCACTAGTTATTCCTTCTTCCGTACCTCTCTTTTTTAGTAGTTCCATAACAATTTTTTGTAAATGCTCTATTCTAATCATCTCAAAATTTTCCATAATTCTCTCGCTTTCAATAAAAAAATAATTCTTTTACCTGGACTTCCTAACTTACCTCTATTCATAGATTTTACTATGTTATCAATATTCTGTATATAATATAAAGGTAAACTTTGATATTAGCGCCGACCTCACCTTGACATATGTTGTCAAGGACATGGCTTTGAGTAACTTGCAAAAAATTTTAGCCGTCGCTCGTTGTTTATTACAAAATTATTAACAATTAAATGATATGATAAGAACACGTATTAAAGGCGATAATCTGAACTTCTTCATGCATGAGCATTATATATTTAAGTATTTAGTTGTATTTAAGTTATTAATTGTATATTTAAGTAATTGCAATGGCGGGGGAGGGGCTTTAGGATTAAACCAAATTTTAGTTTTAAATCAGAAATAGGTTTGGGTTAGGTTATATCTTCCGAAAGTGGAATCCCCCGAAGGGGGGGGCGGAACCCACTGTGTCCACGCATATACTTTACAATGCGAAGGAAGGTCCACCCCACAATTCTTGTGTGCGAAATATATAATCCTTGTTCGCGGGGGGGATCAAAAATCGAGGAGATCGGCCTCCACGATATATTGAAGAGAATGCCGGAATCCGCTCAGAATTGAGCGCGAAGACGGTAGGTCGCGCGAATCCGAAGATCCGCTGAAGGATCAGTGAAGGGAGAGAAAATTTGAACTGTCGTGTCGTCTATAATAAATATTTATTTTATAACAATTCACAAGCTGGCGCGAGCGACGATCCGTATCAATCTAGCGAACGGAGATCTTCTGGTCCGTCCCTTAGAAAGCGGCCTTTAAGCGAGTCAGATATCTTGAAGGTCGGAGATCTTGATCGCGGCCGACGGAGATCTTGTGCGCGAGGCCGAGAACGGTCGCGAAGGAGATACGATCGTCAGCTCGCGAGTATAACAAAATTAATGAATAATTATATTAATTCTTTGATAAATCGCTGCTTATGTTGAACGAATACTTTGTACTGTCGCGATTATAACGCAATGGCCCGCGTGCTATGAGGCGAGACGGCAAGTCAGTAAAATGAGAGTAACTTGTGTCGCAGCGATCACGACGCGATCGCTCGAGAGAAAAAAAATACATCGGTTGAAGCAGGAACCCGACGATTCACTAAACACACGACACAAGCTTCACACGACGAGAGGAAAGACGACACGAGCAAAGGACGACACGAGAGAATGGTCGAACAGACTGAAGAATTAACGGCCACACGCCGATCGGTCAGGTGAATCTCACGGTTCGAGCGTTACGTTGAGACTGACTGCTTCGGTTGCCGCGCCTTGGAATCCGGAAGACTCTCTTATTCATATATATATATATATATATATATATCGCGGAATGTGGCGCGATCCTTGTGTTTTCGTCTTTTCGGACAATAGAGCTGGTAAGTGATCGCGTGTCGAACACGTGCCGTCCTCGCGAGGTTCGGTGCTCGGACGAAAAGAAAAAGCGCGCGACGCGTCTCTCGGCGCGTGATCGCGACCCGCTACCGAGCTTATGTGTTTGCCCGGAATGCGAGAAGCTCGATTAAATCGATAATATTTAAAATCACGTTTGACTTTTAAACAATCCTGTTTAATTGATATTTCAGTTTTGTATTATTTTCTTTCCATTTTAAAAATATAAGCTTGGTAATTCATGCCGAAATATATGCAGTCTTATGTTGCAAGCATCGGTCGGTCACTATCTTCAATTGTTAATAACTTTGTAATAAACAACGAGCGACGGCTAAAATTTTTTGCAAGTTACAACATATGTCAAGGTTATTGAGGTCGGCGCTAATATCAAGGATTACCAATATAATTTAAATTTATCAGCCATATTGCACCCTTCAGAATTATCTAATATTTCAAAATCTATATTCTCTATTTCCTTTGTACCCGTTTGGTTCGCCTCTTATTTTTTTCAGGATTTTCCACATAGATATCGGATTTCCCTTGTTATGATATATCATATTTTCATAATGTTCTTTCTTCTTTGTCCTGATTAGTTTAACCACTGCATTTCATTTGATTTTAAACTGTAACTAATTTTCGTCCGTATCGTTATACAACGCTTTACTGTACGTCTTGTTCCTTTTAGCCGCTGCTTTTCTTATTTCATCCGAAAACCACTTTTTCTTTTCCCATATTTTTGGAATTCTAAATTTTTTCTTTGGTGCTATAGCGTCCAACATCTACTATACGCATCTACTATATTATCAACAAGTTTCTTCGCTCTCACACTGACATTCATATCTTGGCTTTTTTCTCATTTATTTTCCACTAATTTAATAAATTCATCTACATAAAACTCTCTAAAATTCCTAGCGTTAAATTCTGTGCATTTATTATCAATTTTACTCGCATTAAGTTCAACTTTTAATTATGCATGTTTCATTATTTTAGGTTCATGAATTACCTGTACTTCTATTTTATTATTTGCGTAAATTAAATCTATAATTGTCTTACTATCTTTTGTAATTTTCGTCAGTTTATTTACATATTGTTTCATGCCTAAGCTCAACATTGTCGGTTGCAACTTCCTTGTATAAAACGAATCTAACATAATATCTATATTAAAGTCTCCTATTACTATACATTCTCCTCGTATTATTAACTTTTCTATTATATCCTCCAGAAATCTCACGAAATCACCATGCGATGCACTCGGTGAATGATATACGAGGGTAATTTGAAAAGTTTCCGGCCTTTTTAAGAAAAACATATTTCGAAGCAAAACAAAATTTATTTCTCGACGTAGTTTCCCTGCAACTCGATACATTTGGTCCAACGTTTCTCCCATCCTTTTAAACCGTCAGAAAAAAATTGATTGTCTAAACCTGAAAAATACTGATTTACAGCGTCTTCCACCTCAGCATTTGACCCATATTTTTTTCCCCCGAGAAATTTTTTCAAATTGGGAAACAGGAAAAAGTCGCTGGGAGCTAGATTTGGCGAATAGGATGGGTGCGGAAGCAATTCAAACTTCAATTCGTTCAATTTTGACATTGCGACCATGCACGTGTGAACCCGAGCGTTATCCTGGTGAAACAGGATTTTTTTCTTGGCCAAATGCGGACGTTTTTTCTTAATTGTGGCCTTCAATTTATCCAGCAATGCAGCGTAGTACTGTCCGTTGATTGTTTTACCCTTTGCAAGGTAATCGATAAGAATTATTCCACGGCTATCCCAAAAAACTGTTGCCATCACTTTTCCTGCAGAGAGAACGACCTTTGCCTTCTTCGGAGCTGGTTCCCCCACCGCAATCCACTGCATTGACTGTTGTTTGGTTTCAGGCGTATGGTGGTGTACCCAGGTTTCATCGACGGTTATCGTTCGCCGCAAAAATTCCGCTGGATTTTTTTGATACAGGCTAAGACACTCGTGCGACATGTCCGCCCGTACGCGCTTTTGGTCGATCGTCAACAAGCGCGGCACCCAGCGCGCGGATAATTCTCTCATATCCAAATCTTGATGTAAAATCTTGTGCACCCGTTCAGATGATATCCCACAAGCCTCAGCAATATCCTTAACAGTCAATCGACGATCTTCCATCACAGTTCGATGCACTAAATCGACCATTTCGTCAGTTGTAGCGGTTTTCGGGCGCCCGGAACGTTCCTCGTCTAAAATTCTCGTACGACCACGTTTGTACTCGGCCACCCACTGTTTGACCGTTGTAAATGAAGGGGAGGCTTCACCGTATACAGAGTCTAACTCATCTTTTATTTCCTGACTCTTTTTCCCTTTCAAATGAAGGAATTTTATCACTGCGCGATACTCAGTTTTCTCCATTGTTGACAGACAATATCAGCTGACAGCTTTGGAAGAGGGCCATAGACAAAGTAATGATCAAAATGACTTGAAATTTTTACGGTTTACATATGTCAAGGCCATCTATCGGACGGCGAAAGAAATTTTTTTCTACAATTACTTTATGTCGATGAGGCCGGAAACTTTTCAAATGGCCCTCGTATTACTACCATTATTACTCCTCTATACAATTTATCTTTCACCTCAATTGCAGCACACCAACAATTCGATTCTAACTTTTTTGCTAATACTATCTAATATTTAATATCATCCCTTACATATAAAACAACCTCTCCTGTATTTCTATTTTCAGTATCACATCTAATCATACTATATTCCAGTACGTTCACTTCACAGTCTTCAATTGCAGCAGTCACTGTGGTCTCTGATAACGCTATGAACTCATTTTCTTCATAATCTGCTGTATTTCGTTTTTATGCGCCATCAAACTTTGCGCATTTGTATATAGTATTAGTTCCGTTTCCTTCTATAGTTGCTATTTAGCATCCTCCCAGCCGGCCTTTCTATTCTCCTCCTGTATCGCCCTCTTGAAAGTCAGACATTCCGAATCAAGTGGGTCATGTTCATCACTTATTTTCAAGTTGTATGTTTGAATCTTAAACATACATACACAATAATTAATTTTAATTGACCTGACTGGCAAAGATTTTTATTAATTTCACTACGTTTCGACTCTTGGTCCGGGTCCTTTTCAAGTGTACTAAAAGAATAATATTACATTAGATCTGACAAAAATCAATTACACGCCATTACATAAGTACTACGCTACTGTACATTTACCTTAAATAAAATTTAAAAATGAGTCAGCCCATGATATTGTTATAGGGCGAGTTCTTCGGTACGTCTCGCGTAAAGCAACGAAACTGTCAAACTAATGTTAAGATTACTAAATAAACACATCACAAATGACTCATAAACAACAAGCTGATGTCATGTGTCAAATATTATGTTGTCATAAATCGCGTTTAAATTTTCCGTGTCCTTTTGTAAATTAATCGTATTCGTATGCTTTTTAATCAAGAACATTTCAGCAATTTCTCTTTTTCTTCTTTGTTTTTCAGAATGTAAAACTTTTGTTCCTGACCAATCAAATTCATGGTTAAACTCGCATCTATGTTTACTTATGACATTGTAATTACTTATATGTTTTTTAATATTGCTGGAGTGTTCCTTAATTCTAGTTTTTAATTGTCTTTTGGTATGTCCTATATACTTCGCATCGCAATCATTACAATTTATCATGTAAACTAAATCAGTTTTGTGCATCTTATCGATTTCATCTTTCCCTTTTTTAATTAATCTATTTAACTTTTTTGGTATCGTGTATACAACGTTTAGACCAACTTTACTAAGTGTATGATTTACGTTCTCGCTAACATTCTTTATAAACGGAATCTTTACGCACTTTGTTATGTCGAAACCACTATTGTCAGTATGCTGGGAATTGTTACGATGTTTACGGTAAATCGCGTGAGAACGACAGTTAATGAATTGGTAAAATCATGGCATGAAAAAGATATTGTGGACGACGCGACGTGTTACCACCTTAAGAATACATGCGGAAATTTACCTAGATGCTACGGTTTGCCAAAAATACATAAAGTGGGGTACCCATTGCGTATTATAGTGTCGTCGATCGGCAGTCCTACTTATAATTTGGCTGGAAGGGATTAGCGCCAGCGAAATATATTTATAACTACTTATGACATTTATTATAAATATACATATTGACAGGAACGGTGCTTGCACCGTTACAAATATTTAGTTGCTAGTTTCAAATTACATTTTACTTCTTAAAAACAACTATGTCTTTTCTTTACACCAATTGATTTCTCTCATTATTTAGTGCATAGAAGTATTGAGGTAAGGTCATTGAATAATGAATATTTTACGAGATATTTCATAGTTTATGTAAGTTTATGTCAAATAAAAGTATAAAATATCTCGTAAACTATTCACTTTTTGGCCATTCTACTCTTATAACTTTTTATGCCGAATATTGCGAGGAATCGATTTATATAATCAAAATTGCATAATGCCATTCAAAAAATTCAAGGTGACTGATTTTTATGTAAAAATTTTTTTCTAAGTTTTTTTATTGCATGTGATAGCTTGCGTGAAACAGATTCATTATCACTATATGAACTTTTTTAAACTGTCGGAAACATCCCAAAAATCGTGCGTTTAGTTACGCTAAACACCCTGTATGTACAGTGTGAGGCAATAACTATTAGCACCTTAAATATCTTCGAAACTATAAGGTCTAGACGAAGATTTGTGTAACCAAAATTGCACGGTACGAAGGGGGCCATCATATGGCAATAATAACTTTTGTCTAGGTGGAGGTGCTTTGGAGATATTAAGGTCACCTTGAATTTTTTAAATGGAACCACCCTATTTTTTTATATAAATCGATTTTGTACAATATTGTGCATAAAAAATTATAAAGGTAGAATGGCCAAAAAGTGAAGTTTACGAGATATTTCATACGTAAATTTGACATAATCTTACATAAACTATGAAATATCTCGTAAAATATTTATTTTTCGATGATTTTATCTCAATACTTTTATGCACAAAATAATGAAAGGAATCAATTGGTATAAAAAAACACATAGTTGTTTTTAAGTAAAAGTATTTAATTTGCAACTAGCAGCTAAATATTTTTTCTTATACACATGAGTTCCACATGAGTTTCCAATTTTCATAACTTTTTTTTACTAACCGAGCGACAGAAAAGGTGAATGACCTTGACCTCCTTGGAGGTTAAGATCAACGTCTAGGTAAAACGGAAATCATTTGGGGCGGGCTGTGTAAAGGTAAAGGTTTACCGGTCACTACTCTAGAAAGTGATAGTATCGGTCATTTTAAGCAAAAAAGTTTATATAAACGAGTGTCCTATTCCGAACGATTTCCGAGATAGAGCTATTTTAATGTACAGTTGCAAAATTACTGATAAGAAGGAGATACTACGTACTGTTTCTAATTTATTGTTCACGTGACATATTTTTTACAGTTTATAGTACAAAAGAAGAGTGGATTCATGAAACAAACTGCTCGCTCACATAATGGATGCTATCGCATAAAGGAACATCACGATGCACTCAGACGAGCAACACGCCATGTTCTCACAAGAATTGATAAATGCATTGATGTTGACGGTAGAATTTTTGATAATGTATTATAAAATGTAAAAAATGTCACTTGAACTATAAATTAGAAACAGTATGTAGTATCTCTTTCTTATCAGTAAGCCACTGTACTTTCTAATAGCTCTATCTCGGAAATCGTTTGGAATAGGACACTCGTTTATATGAATTTTTTTGCTTAAAATAACCGATACTATTACCTCCTAGAGTAGTGACCTTTCCTCCTGGGACCCATGAAATAATTAGATACATAATTATTTCAATTGTTAATATATACAGGGTGTTAAAAAAAGGTGAAGATCCCTGAATAACTCCGAAAATATGCAAGATAGAGAAAATGTTTCAGACAAAAGTTACAAGATTTCAAGTGACCCATTACATAGCAATACCAATATAAACTTGAACTTGTCAAGGTCACGTAAAGATTACCTTGAAATTTTTAAATGAGAACTTCCATTTTTTATTGCACATTCTTGTAGCTTATCTCGAGAGCTTTTCAAAGCACTATAATAAAGTATTTTTTCATTTAGTACTTTTTGAGTTATGAGGCTTGAAAATTACAGTACCACCAGCATTAGCATTACCCAAGGTGTACTCATTAAGTTAATTGGTATTCGATTTATGTTTTTGTACTCATTTGTATACCCTTTTGTGTCTTATGTGTGTGTATGTATGTCACAGGTGTAAATCCGACGTGCAACCTCCATGCGGTACACCTTGGGTAATGCTAATGCCGGCGGTACTGTAACTTTTAAGCCTCATAACTCAAAAAGTACTAAATGAAAAAATATTTTATTATAATGCTTTGAAAAGCTCTCGAGATAAGCTACAAGAACGTGCAATAAAAAATGGGGGTTTCCATTAGAAAATTTCAAGATGATCTTCACGTGACCTTGACAACGCTGTTCAAGTTCATACTGGTATTACTATGTAATGCGACACGTGAAATCCTGCAACTATTTTCAGAAACATTTTTTTCTATCTTGCATATTTTCGGAGTTATTCAGGAGTCTCCACCTTTCTTCAACACCCTATATGTATGTGCGTATATATATTTATTTATATATAAATATAAAATGTATATACATATATTATATCTTAATTATTATGTAATAAATTACACAGGGCTGCGAGATTTTTCCCACTGAGATCTGAAGGTATTTTCCTACGTAATTTTTTGCGCTGAATCCAAATCTGGCCGCAGAATTGGTCTAGCACGTCAGGATTTTGAGATATTCTAACCTAAAAATGTAAAAAAGGCCGTTTTTCGACATTTTCAGATGGAAATAACTTTGAAACGCGATGATATTCGTTAATTTGGTCAACAGATTCGGATTTCTCATGAAAAAATATACAGAAATGCATATACATGGTTTCCGAAATGGTTAAATATTTACAACTGTAGGACACTTTATATCAACAAATTCCATTTTCTTGGGTACCTAAACACTGAACGTTTCATCAGATCGATTTCTTCAGAACTCTCTATCAAAGGGTTTTTCGGGTCACTGATTACGAATTTAAAGTCAGAATTTGGATTTTCGAAATAGCGGATCAATATGGCGGCCCGAAAATCAAAAAATCGTTATAATTCTACTAACAATTACTATCAAGGGATTTTTTGGGTCGCTGATTACGACTTTGAAGTCGAAATTCGGAAATTCAAAATGGCGGATCCAATATGGCGGATACGATGTCGAGATAAAGCATGATTCAGCCAAATAAGGCAAAATAGGCCAATGAGCCAGCCAACTAAGGCAAGATAAAGCATGATCCAGCCAACTAAGGCAAGATAGTCTAGTGATCCGGCCAACTAAGGCAAGATGGTCTAGTGATTCGGCCAACTAAGGCAAGATAGTCTAATGATCCGGCCAACTAAGGCAAGAATTAAACATCGTCTAGTAACATTCAAAGTAATTTGTAGAATCTTTTTCTTTTCTCTTCAAAGCTTCGAGAATTGGAACGTCTTTTGTGAGTGACATTGGTTTCATCTGTTTTCAAACACCAGCAAAGTCAGCTAGCATGGCTGCATTCCATCTTTCTTGATATCTTCGTTCCATCTTTTTGATATCCTGATAAAAACGTTCACCTTGCTCTTTACTCACGTCTCCAAAATTGTCAGGAAAGAAGTCAAGGTGGGAATGCAAAAAGTGAAGTTTAAGGCTCATGTTGCATCCCAGATTCTTAAAGTGATTCAACATATTTGTAACAAGAGCCTTGTAATTTTTCTTTTTCACATTTCCTAAGAAGTCTTTGATCATTTTCTTGAAACTCATCCATGCTTTTTTCTCAAGGTCTGTCATCGTTTTCACAAAATTATCGTCCTTCATAAGCCTTCTAATATCAGGACCAGTAAAAACTTCTTTAATCTTAGCTTCACTTAGAGATGCGAATTTTTCAAGGAGGTACTGGAAGCATTTAATGTGTAACGATCCACCCTCCGCGATCGTTCTACCCGGCCGTCGTCCGCCGGAAGGCTGCCGCCCGGCGACCACCAGCCGGGCAAAACGCAGCGGCTGTTACGTTTCGGCGCGGTCGCGGCTCGAAATATTGAGGGAGAGCTATTTCGAGTGGACGGACCTCTGTGCCGGACAGGGTCGCTTTTCGGAACACTGTTCCGGGGATCGCTCGCGACGGAAGGCCGCTCAGATATGGTTAAGGAGGGTAGTGGTTAATAAAATTTTTCCACGTGGGGAGACACTAATGAGCTACAATGGGGGGGATCAATTAAATTCCGTGAACAAGCATATAACAATTATAAAAATTCTGGAATGCTTTCCGGCGACTGGTATGTGTCGTCTCTAATGGTGATGGTGACTCTACCGTCGGTATCCGTTGTGTAGTTACCGATGTTAGCGTTATAGATCAAATATTCCCGTTGGCAGGTAAGGCAGTTATGGATGTTATCGACGAGGGTAATAGTTCTATTGCAAGAGGAACACGCGATCCGGTCGATAATGTAACCGACAGTGAGGGTATGTTTGAGTCTAATACACCATGATAACTTATCCACGAACGGGAGATTGCCAAAGCATACTACGCACAACGCGGCGCGATTTTCAATATGAATGAACGCGGTCGTCTTTGTGCACAAAACAGCTGGATCTAGTAATTCCTCCTCTTCCTCCTTTCGGGGAGGGATGATATAATTCCGGAAAGATCGCGGACACATGGGTGATTGATTAGGGTAATATTAATAGTAGCGTTTAAATAAATAATATTGGAATAATAATATTTAAGTGATAATAATATTTTATTAATATTTGAATAATAGTATTTAAATGATAGTAGTATCTTAGTAATATTTAAATAATAATGTTTGAATGATAGTAATATTTTAATAATATTTGAATAATAATGTTTGAATGATAGTAAAATATTTAATAATGTTTGAATAATAATGTTTGAATGATAGTAAAATATTTAATAATGTTTGAATAATAATGTTTGAATGATAGTAAAATATTTAATAATATTTGAATAATAATATTTAATAATATTCGAAGTAATATTTGAAATCGTATTTAAAATAATATTCGTTCAGCTTGGGAATTCACAAGCGAAAAAAGATAGCCAGGGCTGCGAAAAGAGAAATCGCCCAGTACCCCTTTTTTTTGGTTGGCCCGAGTTTCACTTTTATGGCAGGAAGCTCAGGTCCTGTGTTTCACTTTTATGGCCCTGCCTCGGGCAGAGTTTTACCGTGTTTCCAGAAAATTCTCTCAAATAATATTTCGATTCGTAATAGTTATAACTTATTTTCGGGCTTGATTATTTAATCAAATATTCGATATAAACAACAGTGAATATAATTATCCACTTACCTTTAGTCCGAATGTATTATATTCTCGTCGGTTTTCTGGTGCTCGGGGGTAGCTCCGCCGTAGTGCTCGTAGAGGATTTCGGCACGTCGTTCGAGATACCGGGTACGTCGAGGGTCGTCCTCTGGTATCTTCAGAGATGGTAAGGATGGATATTCGATAGTCAACAGTATGAGCTTCGATGGCCACTCGATTAATGTGATCGGCTTATTATGATCGCGATTCGCGGACGGGTTAAATAGTTCCTCGTATTCGTTATCGTTGTAGTATGCTGCTCCGATGAGCGGAGAGAATTCGTTTGGCGCGGAGGTGTAGTAGCGCGCAACTAGGCGTCTCAATTGATTCTTTCTCCCTGCACGGCGCGTCTTAGGCATAGTTAGAAAAGGTTTAGCATCCTGATCTACGAGTTCCCTTCACAACGTTCGACGTGCGGTAGTCTTCACTGTCGAGGCTGCTCTAGGATGTAGCAACGAGCGGGTCGTCCTCTCGGAGTTGCTACTACGTTGATCAGGATTTGAAGAATCGGATTTTCTGCGATAGCGAGCGGGTCGTCCTCTCAGAGCTACCACGTACGATCCGGTATAGCAATTGTTTAATAAATAGTTGATAAATAACTCGGCTCGTGCACGTCGGAAAAATCAATTAATAGTTAACTGGATTTCGGAATTAGATTTCGAAGGTAGATTGAATATTAGAGTTAGATTTCAAACACACACAATTTATTATAGAGTATTACTACACAAGATTTCACTTAAGACGTTGGTATACTATACTTAAAGTTAGAATTTAGAGTTAGAATTATTATAAGAACTAAGGTTTGGTTTTAGTATAAGACTTAAAGTTAGAGTTTGAATTAGAGTTTAGATTTAGGAGAGAGTTCAGAGTAGAACTGCTCGGTTCGGTGTCGCGCTTCAGACTGACGAAGTCGAGGCCTGTTCTGAGGTCCTTCGATTTCGGCGCTTCGGTCGCTGCGTTGCGCGGGAGTGGGGATCCTCGAGTGGTGGGAAGGTCCCGGCACTGGAGGAGCGCCACGCCTCGGCACCGGCCGGAGTTAGGTGTCATGGCCGCCACTGGCGCGCTTTTCAAATAGCGCTAAAAGGACTTAGAAGGTATATGCTTAAGAGAAATAGAAAAAGAAAAAAGAGAAATTTAAAAGTGTTAGCGGGACGTGACACGGCACAATGCGCCCCATTTAATTATTGCAAAGCGCGTCCGAATCGGGCCGTTGTACGGCCACCGACATTCAAAGCCAGGGCCGTTGTCTCGGCGCTTCCGAACCGCTCCGAACGTCGATGGAAAGCGCCGAGCATCGGTCCCTGCCGCACCACCGCCGGGCCGCCCGAACGCCGCCGAATTCGTTCGGGAATAATTACCCCGATTAGAGGAACAATCGGGCCCGACGAATACCGCCGAAATTACCCGAACGGGTAATTTCTCCGGATAAAAAGGGCGATCCGGCACCGAAAAAGACACTCCGTTTCCTGCTCCGCTCAGAGCCTGTACGGCGCCTGACACGAGCTCCGAAACACCGACAGCTTCTCTTATGAGAGAGAAACGGAGGTTGGGCGCACTCAGCCTCCTCCGAGAACTTGCGGCATCTCCGAAGAAGGCTACCTTGAAAACCCTTACCAAATCTACGAGGTCGGGCGCACCCGGTCTCCGCTGAGAGTTCTCAGCAGATTCGAAAATCTTACCAAACCACGCGACGACGCTATTCCACGGATAGGGAGTCACCTGCCGCCGACAGGCGTTCCCGTCTAATCGTCGCATCCTGCTATCATCCCGACCAAAAATTCATCAACACGTTAATTACCGCGACTGCGATATCATTACATCCTCGAGCCCGACGTTCTCACGTCACGCGCTCGCACGCCCCGCGCTCTCGCGCCCCGCGCTCTCGCGCCCCGCGCTCTCGCGCCCCGCGCTCTCGCGCCCCGCGCTCTCGCGCCTCGCGCTTTTTTGTCTAGCGCTCTCTCGTCTAGCGCTCTCTCGTCTAGCGCTCTCGCGCCCGCGTGCCCGCACGCCCCGCGCCTATCGCATTCGCGCGTATACAAACCGCACGCGCGGCGTTTAAAGAGCCGAGGGAAGCACAAAAACGCAACAACATACCGACCCGTCGATCAAGTTCCACGAACTTTAAAGCGCGAAAAGCCGACTGCATTTATGTACGCTCGGACGAATAAATAAAGACTATCACCGTCCGATTCGAGCCGACCGTTGCATTACGAATCCACATACCGATCACGTATATCTCTCTTACACACTGTAAATATATAGACCGCTTGCATACGCGTATACATACGGACCGTTCACGCACATCTCTTGCACACTGTAAATATATATACCGCTTGCATCCGCGTATACATGCAGACCGCTCACACCTATCTCACACATTGTAAATACTTACTACTCGCATACACGTACACACACATAGCGATCACGTATATCGCCTGCACCTTGTCAATAAATTTACTGCTCGCGTACACAAACACATGCGTACCGTTCACGCACATCTCACACATTGTACATACTTACTACTCGCATACACGTACACACATACATACCGTTCATGCTTATCTTACACACCGACACATTTTCATTTTGTACATGCATTCTGATTAATTCAATAAACAATTAAACATCACAAGCACACGTCTGGTTATCTCGTAGCCCTTTCGAACCTTGATCCCGACTGAGCGCATACGAGCCGTGCTTGAAAGGTGGCACGTTACAACTGTCTTCCTTTAGTGCTTTAACAAACTGCTTCATTGATCCTAGTTTTATGTGCAAGGGTGGAAGCAGTACGTCTCTCGGATCAATCAATGTTTCATTCACAATATTTCGTGAACCTGGTTTTAATAACTTTCTTTTTGGCCAATTTTTCTGTTTCCAATGCAACTCATACGCCCTGCTTTCCCACTCACACAAAAAACAAGGAAATTTTGTGTAACCACCTTGCTGCCCAAGAATCATGCCAATTGCTTTTAGGTCACCACAAACTTTCCACTTATGATTTTCATACTGCACTAATTCAAAAATGAGTTTCATATTGGTGTAAGACTCGCGTAGGTGCACCGAGTGAAATATAGGAATTGAGGCATATTTATTTCCATTGTGTAAAAAGACACCCTTTAAATTTCTTTTAGAAGCATCTACGAAAAACCTTCAATCTTTAGGATAGTACATTATTCCCAATTCTTGTAATAAGCCGGATACGTCATTGCAAAATATTATGGAGTCTTGCTCAAAAAAATTTCAAAATTTATTTTTCACAAAACCTATACCAATAGGTAGTTGTTCCAGTTTGGAGGAGATTCCTTTCTTGTAACCGAGATCCTAATAGTTCGGCCTTTTCTTTCGATAAATCTAAATCCCTGATTAAATCATTCAGTGCAGCTTGGTTGATCAATTGTGGAGTAGTATCACAGTCATACGCAATGTAGTCCTCATTACAAGATGCTTCTTCAAATGTAGGTTTTTCTTTACATTTATCTATCATTACTGGAGGAGTTGGAAGAAGATTTGCTAAGGCTACGGGAATAGGTTTCGTAACAGATGCTACATCCGGATTTTATAAGATGTTTAATTTTACTATTAAAACCACGCAAGTTACATGAACAAAAATAGCATTCTTCATGACTGGTTCTCGCCAAATCATTGGTACACTGAAAGGCATGTATTCTGGCTTACCTTTACTCCAATGTCTTAGAACTGTATAACAATTTGTGTACACTTTATGCGGAACCAAATTTTTATCTTGGTTTTGGATTTCACGATTGAAATATTGGAAGTACAACACTTTAATAGCATTATTAATATCACATCTTTGTTTCTCGAGGACATACTGACCGCAAACGTAACAGAATTTATCCGGATGGTTTATACAAACTCTGTTAGACATTGTGAAATAACGAAAATACTATATATGAATGATGAGCTTCGACGGTACAAAAAACTGAATAGCGATGCAGTTATTTGTCTGTGGGATGAAATGAGTAGTGTTCTCCAGAAGTCTCCAGAGTCTGGATTGTCATTTGTAAAACAGAAGAAGATCGCCGGGTGCAGTTAGTCAGGTGTGATTAGCATTTGTTTTGGATATCGATGCAAGCAAACAGTTTTTCTTCTCTTAAAATATTTGAATTGTGACAAGTGAAAGAATACTAAAAATGATTTGTGAGCGTCGGTACAAAACTCAATAAGAATAGTGATGCAGTTATTATTTGTTTGTGGAATGAAATGACTAGTTCACTCCAGAAGTCTAGATTGTAATTTGTGAAACAGAAGACAATCTCTGTGTGAAGTTAGTCCAGTGAATCTTGCATTAGTTGGCTGGTTCATTGGCCTATTTTGCCTTATTTGGCTGAATTATGCTCTATCTCGACATCGTATCCGCCATATTGGATCCGCCATTTTGAAAATCCAAATTCTGACTTTAAATTCGTAATCAGTGACCCGAAAAACCCTTTGATAGAGAGTTCTGAAGAAATTGATCTGATGAAACGTTCAGTGTTTAGGTACCCTAGAAAATGGAATTTGTTGATATTGTGACGTCCCACCATTTTTCAAAACCTTATTTTAGCAAATAATTTTACTCCGCTTTTATTTTTCACATTATACCAATGGAATAAAGAACGATTATTTAGCCCACTTGCTTTTATTCTTATAATTATTTAATTTCATAACAAAATAATCTCTAGTGCATTTTATTGCTTATCGTTCTTGTTCCATATAATTATTCAGCTTAGTAATTTAAGATATAGCGCTCAGTTGCACAAAGAACTAAATGTACCTAGAGTAACTAACGACCAACCAATCAGGCGTCTTCCGATACACTAGGACATGCGCGCGCAACACTCTAGAACTAACTTGCGACTACTTACAAGGACGAACTTGCGAGCGAATCTTGACTACCAATAATTACGCTAATGATATTATTTAATTGAAATACTCAATATATGTTCTATCCGAAGAATATATGCATTATGATTTACGGAAACATAAATTATATATAATAATTTGTCTTAAACTTTATTCTTGAATTGAACTATCAAAGTATACTCACAAACGTTAATATTATTTTTTTGGATCATAGACAGATTATTATAAGAATGACTCCGTAAGTAAGGAATTACAAAATAGTTTAACATTTTATTAAATACAAATGTTTTATTTAAACTTAAGAACTATATGCGCTTTAACTTATAGAATCACAAGCATAACTTGCTCTAAATATCTTTCCTTATCACAGATTCCAGAACAAATATAAAATGTTTAGAATCGTTAAATCATTCTAATTATTAAATATCCGAATTTAACAATTTAATCTCTTGAAACAATGCAAAGTAAATTATGCAAAGGGTGATTCTATGAGTTAACAAACCTATGGCAATATGCCTTACGCCTATATTAATTTTATTAAAATAGTATTAGAAATTCAAGCGACTGAAATCATTCTTGAAACATGGCAATAATGCTATGAGAAATATTAAAATATCAGATGCCACATTTTTTGATTGCATGCACCGATCGATAATTCTCCATCGCCACATTCTCAGAATAAACGATGCAACGTCGTGAACTACTGAGCGGCGATCTCTACACATGATGACAGCGTTTTTCTTGGAATCGAAGACACCTAGAGGGAATAGCTGTACGCGACTCCGGAATCCTTTGTGTCTCGCGGGTATATAAACCACTGATCCAGAGGCGAGACATTCATTATCTCATTATTAATTCGGTCACTAATCAGTCACTATTTCTCTCGCCATTTCACTCAATCATAAGCTCTACAGTTCTAAATTATCTCTCGAACACATCTCGTCAATTTATCTGCGAAATATAATTGTCGGTCTTAGATTCGTTAAACCAAGATCAGTGTAAAGGAAAATTCAAATAAAAAACTTTATACACATATCCGCGTACATCAATTCAGCCTTCATATCCTGAGACCGAGGTACATGAAAGGAAGCAAGGGCTCGATGCACGCAACGATCTTGAACAGCTAAGGTTTGCGGACGTTATATGGTAAGTAATTAAACTTTTTCTAACTCAAGATACCCATACTTTGCAATCTATATTCGACTGACAATCACTTACCATTCCATTTCATTACCTTTCCACCATTGCTCAGCATCCTGAATGCTCTTAGCAATAATCTTACTCCTTATATAATAAAAAGAAACTCCCCTGTCAAGCACAAGCACGTAGCTGACAGTTTCTTCCGTCAGTCTTTATTAAGTTACATATCCTCACAGTTACCCTAATCCATACTACAGTATACTAAATAATACTTGAGTCTTTATATTGAAACAATATTGCTGTTGTCACTGTGACATTGTCCATTCCTTGTTTCCATTCGTAACAAATCCCGGCATTCGCTGCCAGGATTCACAAAATATATCTGGGCATTTATTGCCAAGATTCATAAGACATCCCGGCATTCGTTGCCAGGATTCACAAAATATATCTGGGCATTTATTGCCAAGATTCATAAGACATCCCGGCATTCGTTGCCAGGATTCACAAAATATATCTGGGCATTTATGGCCAAGATTCATAAGACATCCCGGCATTCGTTGCCAGGATTCACAAAATATATCTGGGCATTTATTGCTAAGATTCATAAGACATCCCGGCATTCGTTGCCAGGATTCACAAAATATATCTGGGCATTTATTGCCAAGATTCATAAGACATCCCGGCATTCGTTGCCAGGATTCACAAAATATATCTGGGCATTTATTGCCAAGATTCATAAGACATCCCGGCATTCGTTGCCAGGATTCACAAAATATATCTGGGCATTTATTGCCAAGATTCATAAGACATCCCGGCATTCGTTGCCAGGATTCGCTAAATAATTTAGGCATTCGCTGCCAGGATTTACAAATAATCTAGGCATTCGCTGCCAGGATTCGCTAAATAATCTAGGCATTCGCTGCCAGGATTTACAAATAATCTAGGCATTCGCTGCCAGGATTTACAAATAATCTAGGCATTCGCTACCAGGATTCGCTAAATAATCTAGGCATTCGCTGCCAGAATTTACAAATAATCTAGGCATTCGCTGCCAGGATTCGCTAAATAATCTAGGCATTCGCTGCCAGGATTCGCTAAGTAATCTAGGCATTCGCTGCCAGGATTTACAAATAATCTAGGCATTCGCTGCCAGGATTCGCTAAGTAATCTAAGCATTCGCTGCTAAGATTCATACCTAAACATCCTTGTATCAGGATTGATAATCTTCCCCATACCTTGATCCCTCCACGTAGGGATTGACAACAGAAATTTTAATACATAAAATATTTTTGCAACATTACATCAGAACCTATATCCATACGCTCAATCACATTTATCTAATCTTTCGTCATCCTACTACATACTCCCCTGTAGATAATTAACCCGGCATACAATCAAACGGGAGGGTCCCGTTAGCGCACGGTGCGATAGCCCACATCCCGATTGCACACATCAAATTTAACGTAATTCTCTATTGCCC
Organism: Lasius platythorax; assembly: GCA_963971435.1. Classification (NCBI taxonomy): domain Eukaryota; kingdom Metazoa; phylum Arthropoda; class Insecta; order Hymenoptera; family Formicidae; genus Lasius; species Lasius platythorax. The sequence goes on from OZ020538.1 coordinate 21,448,946, forward strand.
ACATCCCTTTAGCACACGTCCCGATAGCACACAAAGTAAATCGCGCATTATCCCGATAGCACACATTATTTGACTGCCTATTTCCCGATAACCCACATCCCGATAGCACACATAAAATTCAAAGTAATTCTCGATAGCCCACATCCCTTTAGCACACGTCCCGATAGCACACAAGATAAAACGCGCATTATCCCGATAGCGCACAAAGTAAAACGCGCATTGTCCCGATAGCACACAATAAAAAATACATTGTCCCTATAGCGCATAAGTGTTAAACGCATTATCCCGATAGCACACATTATTTGACTGCCTCTTCCTCTATAACCCACATCCCGATAGCACACATGAAATTTAACGCAAATCTCGATAGCGCGTTTCTTTCTCGATAACACACATCGTCGTGTGCCGTTGGGATGTGTGCTAACGAGAAAAGCAGCATTTCGTTCTCGATAGCGCACATTGTCGTTTGCCGTTGGGATGTGTGCTAACAAGACAAGCAGCATTTCTTTCTCGATAACGCACATCATCGTGTGCCATTGGGATGTGTGCTAACGAGAAAAGACGCGTTTTTTTCCAATAGCGCACATCGTCATGTGCTTTTGTGATGTGTGCTAACGAGAAAAGCAACATTTCGTTCCCGATAGCACACATCGTCGTATGCCATTGGCCTGTGTGCTAACGAAAAAAGACGCGTTTCTCTCCCAATAGCGCACATCGTCTTTTGCCTTTGGGATGTGTGCTAACGAGAAACGGCGCGTTTCTTTCTCGATAGCGCACATCGTCCTGTGCTATTGGGATGTGTGCTAACGAGAAAAAGCGCGTTTTTTTCCCGATAACGCACATCGTCATGTGCCTTTGGGATGTGTGCTAACGAGAAAATCAGCATTACCTTCCCGATAGCACACATCGTCGTATGCCATTGGCATGTGTGCTAACGAGAAAAGACGCGTTTCTTTTTCGATAACGCACATCGTCTTGTGCCACTGGGATGTGTGCTAACGAGAAATGGCGCGTTTCTTTCTCGATAGCGCACATCGTCGTGTGCCATTGACATGTGTGCTAACGAGAATATACGCTCTTCTTTCCCAACAGCGCACATCGTCGTGCGCTATTTGGATGTGTGCTATCGAGAAAAAGCGCAACAATTTGCACTATTTTCACTTCAAAGCACAAGATTTTTCCTTCTGATTGGTCCATAATACGCTTCGAAGCGAAAATAGCGTCAAACGGAGTGAATCCATAATCATCTGCAGCTTTACAGAGCAAAGGAAAATTCAAAACCTACATGTTTAGAGATGCCCTGTGTCTTACCTCAATCTTGTAAGATTTACGCAATATACTCTACTATACTGAAACGCTCACTGCAATATTTGGCTATCAACTAGTAAAAGGGGCAATAAAATATATATATATGTTAATATGTATTTATGTATATATCATGGACATATTTGTCTCTGATTGCTGCGACCTGTGTGCAGGAGCCATTAGGGAATGTATTGATACGTTTGCTCATAATGCTCGTGTTGACTGAAATTCCCCAAATTTTTTGCACTTAAAACAAAACAAATATATATTCTGGCATTAGAGAGAAAGAGAAAGCGAAGACTGAGTACAAAAGGTGCAAGCAACACGAACAGACCTTGTGATTGGTCAATTTGCTTACGGCCTTACGGTTGCGTCTAAAATTTTATCCCGTGTCATGGCCTTAACTCTTACACGCAAGACGCAGAAACACTTGGCGCGCGGCAAGCGTTGCCGCGTCCTGTCTACAGGAGCCCTTTCGGTTACGACAAAAATTTTTTCACGTGTAAAGGCCATCGCACACAAATTTCCGTAACCGTAAGCATAAGACCTAAGCATAAAGTCGAGAACCAATCAGGAAATAGCTTTAGATCTAAATAATTCAACCGGTTGAAATTCATGTTACGTTTAAGATTACGGCTATTTCTGATCTTACTGTATTATTTAGATCTAAAGCTAATTCCTGGGGGTCGATTGTGTATCTTGAAACGAAGTGAAAATTACAAAAGTGAGGAAATTCACTAGGGTATCTACGATTTCATTTGTCGAAATCTAGTGAATCTGCTCACTTTTGTAATTTTCACTTCGTTTCAAGATACACAATCGACCCCCTGATTGATTCGCGACTTTGGGTGCTTTCCATTTAGCGACACAAGTCTACACAAGCGTCATTTTGTCTTCTTCATATCGCCAGTGACAACAAAGATAGAATGACGCTTGTGTCGACTTGTGTTGCTAAATGGAAAGCACCCTTTATGCTTACGTCTTATGCTTACGGTTACGGAAATTTGTGTGCGATGGCCTTAAAGCCGGCCACATATACTTTCCGCAACAGTAACCGTAACATAAAGAATCGACCAATCGCGTTGCTTGATTCGGCTGTCCGTAAAGCCGACCACACACACTTTCCATAATCGTAAATCGTAACCATAACTTAAGGAATCGACCAATCACGTTTCTTGATTCGGCTGTCCGTAACTTACGTACAACCGAATCAAGCAACGCGATTGGGTGAATCCTTACGTTACGATTACGATTACGGTTACGGAAAGCATATGTGGAGGCCCTTAAGACTGGTTTATAGAGGCCGTAACTGTTAACTTATGCCGGAACCGGTAAAGTTCAATATTGGAATTTACCGGTTCCGGCATAAGTTAACAGTTACGGCCTCTATAAACCAGCCTTTAATGATACAGCTGCTGCCGGATAATTTCGAGATACATGATCAAAAAGATTCGGTTGTACGTACGTACGCCGGCTTTAATGGCCTTAAGCTGGATTGTTCTTTTCTTTCAAGTTTTTTTCCGCCAACGGATTGTAAGGTATGTAATTAATGTAAGGTATGCCTTTTGTTTGATTTGAAGCGTAAATAAATAATCAACAGATAAACGTTTGAGAGATATTCTTGTTACAATATTTCAAGATGTTTTATATTGTATTTGAAAAACTTTTTCTAAGATGAAAGTAAGAAAGTCTTTTATAGGTTAGGATTACTCCTATGAAACGTAATCATCGATGCATCACGTTCATACACATACTGATGTGTAATGAATTAATTACAAAGTTATATAGTAAGTAAACACACATTTATATACGTATTGTTTTTTTGGAACCGCGCAGAATAATATATTGTGTAATATTAGTAAGTTCAATCAATATATAAATTTTTATATTTTTATTATATTATAAATTTTTCTATTATTGAGACTGCTTTTATTTACTAAAAAACTTACTTAAAAAAATAATTTTTATGTTAGTTAATTTCTGTGATATTGTTGGTGAGTTAAGCAAAATAATTGTTAAAGTCATTTGTTTAGTTACCAATTAAATAAGTATATGCACATTCGATTATAAAAATACGAGTATCCAACAAGTTTGAGACAATTTTATTCTATCCTCTTCAATTTATTTTTAGAAATTACTCTGTCCAGCATACTATCTGTCCCATTCCACACTATAATGAAGAAATAGCAAATTTCAATAACTTTAATTTTTAATATGTTATTGTATATATATTTGAATAGATTTTAATATTTTATTTTATAGATGGAAATTGTGAAAGGAAAAAGAGAGGGAACTATTAAATATATATATGAAGGTTATACATACCATTTGGATAAGCGTAATAATATTTTTCGTTGCGCTAATCGAAAATTGACAAAATGCATAGCTTGTTTGATAAAAAATAATGATAATTTTATTATCAAACATTCACATAATCATGATCATAATTCACAGCTTACTGATATTATCAAATTAAAAGAAGATATGAAAGATATGTCAAAAGAAAGTGGTTTGAGACCGAAAGAAATATTTGATTTTGTTTGTCGAAGGTGACATTTTTATTATAAGTAATTAAGAACTATTGTATAAGTAATGTACATTTTTATTTACAGTAATCCACTTGTGGGTTCATACATCACATATTCATCTATGAGAACAATTCTGCATCGAATAAGAAATAGCTGCTTTCCTCCTATACCGAATTCTATGGAGGAATTAAAAGATAGTTTGCTAAAATATGAGCCAGTAAAAGAAATATATAAAGGATATGTCATATCTACTAATAACGAAATAGCTATTATTTTTAGTACTGATATTTTATTAGTTGCATTAGCAGAATCTGCAGAAATATATGTGGATGGAACATTTTCTGTGAGCATTGTTCTTGTACACTATACATATATACTATACATATATATCTATACATATATACTATACATATATATCTCTAACTATATAGATATATTATTAATCATATATTATTACTTATTGTTTATAGGTTGTCCCACGATTTCCACATGTTGCACAAATGTATACTATACATATTCGATATATGGAAACAGTAAGTTGAACATTGAAAGCATTATTGAAAGAAATATTTCTAATTATTTATCTTTTATCACAGATTTATGTGATGATAATATATATATTTTTTAGAATATTGCTGCAGTATATGTTTTATGCGAAAAACGTACTAAATCAATGTATAATGCTATTTGGGAGAAGATTAAAGAATTAGCTCCTGATTTTCAAAAAAATCTACATTTTATTATGTCAGATTACGAAGCAGCAGCAATCTCATCAATGAATGAGAATTTTCCTCAATCGAAAATTCATGGCTGCTGGTTTCATTTCAACCAGGTATATTTTCTATTAATAATATTTTCTTAATAATAAATAAATGACCATTTGCAGTGCCTTATATATAAATAAAATAGATTTTTAAAATTATATCTATTTATAATATAGGCTATTTTGCGCAAATGGCGTAATTTAGGCCTAATGCAAGCTCTAAAAGACTTACTAAGCAATGCAATGAACATACCTTTATTACCGGCTAATTTATTTCCAAACGCCTATGAAATCATGCAAGATATTGTCGATTCTATATCTTTTCAATATCCTAACACATTAAAGTTTTTAAAATATATGGCTGACACGTGGTTACCAATAGCAGAAAAAGTTAGCACTTTTGGTTGCCCTGTAAGAACAAACAATGCTGTAGAAAGTTTCCACAATATAGCTGCACAGAAACTTCAAAAACCACATTCAAATATATGGACATTTTTAGGTAATTATAACTTTACATAAAATTTATTTTAAATAATTATATAAGCATAATAACATTGCTGCGCTATGCTCTTATATAAATATTAATACAAAGACACATGCTTATATTTTATTGTATATTTTGTAATATTATTTTATCTATTAAAATTTATATCTTTATTTGACTAATTCAGTCTGATATAAAAATATTGGATTTCGACCAATCGAGTTTTAAAAAAAGTATAGTAGTAGAAAATTGTAATTTTACATTAAATCATTTTTGTACAAATACATTACTTTGAATTATTACAACAGAATAATCGTATCAAAAAATATGGGAAAATATTTTGATTGACATTAAATAATTAGTAAAAATCAATTTTTATTCCAATTTGAGAAGAATAATTTTTAAAACAGCTAAAACTTTGTTAATATTCTATTTTTAGATAATTTAAAAAAATTAATTTTTGATCAAGAATTAGATTTCTTTCGTGTGAAAGAAGGTCTAAACCCTCGACGTACACATAGGCGTGTAAATCGGGAAAGAAACACAAAAATTGCCAACGCTCAAACCGCTCTTATTGAGGGGAGGTATATACCATATAAAAAATTCTATTTTTCTTAATATGATTAATATTATACAAAAATAACATTTTTAAGTTAAGACAACGTCCAACAACATTTAGTTAACTTTTCATATAAGATTTTTTAACTTGTAGACTGCCTCTTCAGCAATTTTTACGCATGTTTCACACATTTAATAAGCAATTTTTACAACGCGAGACAAATGGAGAATTTAAAGGTTTGTGTTTTTATTTATTTTTAATTTATAATTCAGCATTTCTTTTCAAACAGAATTTATTAATGACTAGGTTAATTTAAACTTTGCATTACTACTTTATGCAAAAAATTTAAAAACAATTGAATATTTTTATTATTTTATGCGATGCATTACAACAGGACATTACACTTTTAATACAATAATAAATATTTATAATTTAATAAAAAAATTTACAAATTTCTAATTACAGGAACGGAGAATATAGTATATAACTTTATCGCAGTGAAGAATGCATTGTTAATAACTATAGTAATAGTTGCGACAACTTTTCCTCCCGTTCGGAGCTCAAACGGGGAAAATAAGTCGAATGTCGTCAAAAACTAAAAGCGAATTAATTAACTATCAATTAAATGGTGGTATTGATTCCGCGGGGAACTCGGCTTTAAGGCGTTCCGCGCGTACCGCAGCGGACTAAAGGCCTTATTTTACGCGAAACGCGAAAGAACTAAAGGTTGGGCGCCAGACGCGGTCTTCCACGCGTCAGTTCGCGAAACTCGATATTTTACGCGAATTTCGGGCCCTCCAGCTCGCCACGGGCCGGTTAGCTCTCCTAACGGTAGAGGGGCAGGGGGGAATGTTGCTACGAAATACTATAATAAGGCGACAAAACGCGACACCGTCGAAATTAATTTACCATTGAAAACTACGCTACGTGACGAGACATGAACACAAAAAAAAAAGAACAGACTCGAATTGATATTAACAAACTAATAATATCTTTATTAGATCTCTATCGGATTAAAGAAAATATAACGAATATTCTAATGAATTGAGTGGATTATAAAAATTGAGAAATGATATTAAGCGGACGATTCAGGTGAATGACCCCGTCGCGAGAATATACAGAAAATTAATAAGGTTAGCCGTTCGGTAGAGATCCGAATGCTTGAGTACAATAATAATAAAGAAAATTCGGTTATTACGCATTCAAAGACAAGAACAGAAAGACATAATGGTAATTAGCCACGATCAGACTTCAATAAGATAAACGGCTCGAAAAATCATTAACATTCATTGCTTTTCCGCGGACTAAATTAACGTAACGTTTCGGCGATGCGACATTACCCGACATCCGTTATACGACGGCAACATTAGAGAATTGGATACAAAAATCGGGAGCGGCTTGCTTCGATAACGTTAGCGCGAGGTTAATTCCGACGAGAGCGACTAAATTTTGGTCGTTTTACGACCCGTTACATAATTAACACGACTTTTCGGGCGAGAGAGATGGGCCCGCGCACGTCCTTCTTGAAGGGAGATAGAGAATCTCGCGACAAACGCTCAAAGGTAAAAGAACGCGCAATCTACGGCGGCGGAATCGATATCCGTCGGCCGGCGGAACGACGATTTACTCTCTCTCTCTCTCGCGCGCCTATCTCTCTCGCTCTCGCTCTCGCACGCACAGGTGGTCGCGTGCGACGCACGCTCTCTCGCACACGATATTATGCTCGCACTTTACGCACGCTTTATATTCATACGACACCCTTCGGATTACTAATTTAAGCATTTACAAGATTCACTATACAACGACGGACGAATTATCACACGATGTATCTAATCATACATACGCGACAACGAAATTACCCGACGCAACACTCGACCGAATCCCGGAGAGACGATTAATTTTCGCGGATCAATTACCGGACTACAGTCTCGAAGCTCTCGCCGCTTGACGTCGGTCGCTCGCTAACACTAAATCGCGAAATGTAAGACGGGCAGAATCCACGCCAAAAACGCCGAAAATTCACTAACCTAGCTCGCGACAGCGTCAGAGCGGTCGAGACTCGGACATTCACAACTTAATTACTCACGAAATCTTACACGGGTAGCCTCACCGATATAATCTCTTTTTCGCGGTGACTCGATCTCCTTCTTTTTCCCGTCCTCGGCCTTCGATACCACCGACAACGGATTCCAGTTCGCAAGGGCTCGGAAGCGGTCACACCAGCGCGTTGGATCGTCGGTACGAGAGTGAAGGATCTATTCCTTCGGGTCGATATCGCGAGTCAATCCTGCGCGAACGGGGGTGCGCGCCTTGACCCAATTACGGCGTCGCGTGTCATATCGCCGCCCCGCGGCTTACGCACGGCCGTATGTAGGCCTACGGCGCCCGGATCGCGAATTCGCGACAACCTTATTTTGAACTGCTGGCGGCCTCCTTTTTGAGGCCGAATAGTCCTACGGGCAGCGTGATCTCTCAACGGTCTGATATTTTTCTAACTGGATTTGTAAGACGGCGTCTCGGAGATCTCCTCCTCCGATTTTTCCGGGCGACTTTCTCGCCTCTCTGCTGTGCGTTCCTGGGTACTCGTGAGGATCCACGTGTGTCGTCCGTTAACGGCGACCTTGTTCGGACGGCCTCGACAAATATTGTCTCCTCTGTTTGTCCGTTTTTGCCGGGGTCCGATATAGCTTCCCGGCCGTAGCCTACTTTTTCTACTCCTCGTCATCGCATTCCTCTCGACAAAGCTCCCGCAATCGATATAAAAAAAAATATAAAAATAAACGCGAATTAATAATAAGACTAATTGTTTATATCGCATTCGTCTCTCCGGAAGTTCGGTCTGGCTCTCATACTCTCTCGCGTGGCGCGGCCGCTCAGCCCTTGCCCCGCGACTATGGTAGGATGGACGCGCGTCGGGACGGCAACGTCACATAGTTTTATAAATATTTTTTCAAAAATATTGTGTGTATATATAAATATACATATATATATATAAATATATAAAAATGAATTACTTATTAAAAATGAAGGACAGCGATTGATTGACATATACTCTTCGTGCTTTTGTAATTAAAAGTCTGAGATAATCTTTTTTTAGATTATAAATCAAATATTGTGTGTTTGTATAACTCAGATTTGTTGATAATATTTTTATCAAAATAATTATTTTATTTCTGAATTTTTCAACACTTTTATTTTTATTTTCATTGATTTATATTTTTATTGATTTCCAAATTGTTATATATGTTATATGTAAGTTATGACTACAATAATTTAAAAATATATATCAAGATATAAAAATAAAAAATTATAGATAATAAATTGTAGATTAAAAAATTATATGTTAAAATGTTTTATGGTGTGTGTGTGAGATAAGAATTTTTAAATAAGATACATTTAGATGTAGATATCGTTAATTATTGCATTATTTTTCTATTTGTTTCAAGAAGGTTTAAGAAACTATTTTATATTTATTAGGCGAAGAGAACGATGGATAAAATAAACTAATTTCTGCCAAACAAGTGTAACGTATGTTATACATGTTTTCTTATAGGTTTTGAGTTGCTGATTATATAATGATATCAGTTTTATTTGTCTAAGCCCATGGGGAAATGGTCAAAATTCGTCTAAAAGGGATAAAAAATAGTAAAACCTTATTTTGGCCCCTCTAGGACAAATTTTGACCATTTCCCCATAGGTTTAGATAAATAAAACTGACCACTAATATCGTATTCAGTAGCTCAAGAACTATAAGAAAACATGTATAATTTACGTTACACTTCTTAGGCAGAAATCTGTCTATTTTACCCATCGTCCTTTTATAGTATTCCTTATTCAGTATACTAGTTATATTAATATTTCAATTATTTATATTATAAGAGTCATATAAATGCAAACATTAAATTCGATGTTCTATCTTACAGATAATAGTATTGCAAGTAAAGAAAATGAATGCCCGGTCGTAGCAGAGATACAAGATGAAATTCGTAAGTCAGCACGTATTCTACTCCAGGCTACATTTGCGAATAATGAAATCTATGAAATAAATACTTATATAATGAATGAAATTAATATTTTTATAAGTGATGAGGTATTACGTAAGAAATGCAACAATGTTCCACTTAAGGAATTACGAATAAAACTCAAAAATCGATGACATTATTCTACATAAAATAGCGAAAAGGAATAAAAGTTATAAAAAAACAATTACAAAAAGGAAGTGTTCGACTAAAATAAGAATATAATCAGTAGGTAACGAATTAAATGAAAAAGTTTATATCTTTTCTTTTCACCTATAATTCTCTTATTAAAATAGTAATACTAATCTTAACATTAACACTATTGTTCAAAACGTTATAATTTTTCTTTCCGTTATAAATTTCTTAAACCTAAAAATATGTAAAAACACATACATACATACATCCTAAATTATATACATCCTAATATACATATATACCACATATCCACATACACATATCCTAAATTTATAATTTCTATCCTTCTTATAGATAATACATTGCGTTCATTAAAGTGATGGCGACACAGTCTACATATTATTGGAAATATATATATCCGGTTACTGCAGTGTCTGCTTAGTAAAAAACAGATAATGTATTCATATAAAAGAAATAATATAAATTTTTATGGCCATTTATGTTGTTATATGAATTGCAATCTTGAATCTTGATGCAATCAGAAAGATGTCCGATTTGTAATGTAGATTATTACTCTTGTTTAATGATTATAATTCCGTAAATGGACAAAAAAATAGACTGAAAACATAACTTTCTTAATATTAGTATCTAAACATAGCCTTGAAAAGGAATAAAAAATCTATGATTATAAATAACTTCTTTAATTATAAAAATATTACTTAAAGTAATTGAAGCAGTTGAAGCGAGCGTTTATTTTTTCAATGTTTTATAGTTCTATAAATAGTTCCATAAATGATTTATTTGTTTTTTTTTTTCAAAGAATTTATAAGAAGAAACTCTAGTCGAGTCAAGATTAGTTGTTATAATATAATGTGATCATAATTTTCGTTTATAGAAACAAATATTTATAAACTGAGTTATGAACTTTGATTTGAATACTTTAATTTTAAAGAGTTAATAAAAATGTTAATGTTTGCAAAACAAGAAGATATCAAAGATGCGTCTTATAGAAGTAGAAGGAGAACGGTTTAATCTAGTAGAACAATAGATTAAAAAATTATTTTAAGATTTTTCCTCATTTTTGTAAATAAACTGCGATAAATACAGTATCGGTGTTTTTTCCTTCCCTAATTCAATTATGAAGTATAATCGTCTTTTGACTATTTCTAATATTTATTATCATTAAATAAGCCTTGTATTTTTCTAATTTGTTCTTTTTATGTTATATTCGTAAGTTATAGCGCTATATTAACTTATAAATAAGATTAATTGAATTGTTTTGTACGCTTATTCATTGGCTAATTATTATGTTTCGTCTTATGCTTAAGGCCTATTCAGACAAATTTGCATAGACGCATGATGCATATGCACAGAAAAATCAACCAATCATTCGTCTAGTACGAAAAAGATAGCAATATGGCATCCTGTATATTAAACACTTGATTGGTTAATTTCATTATGCATATGCATTATGCATATATGCGGATTTGTCTGGATAGACCTTAATTATTACGTTGTCTTATGTTTATGATTGTCCTATCGTCTTATGTCTGTTTTTGATCGTCTTATGTTTATGATTATGTTCAGCCTATCCTTTTCCTTTTTGAGCCTTCCTCGCCAACGGCCGCAAGGTATGCAATTAATGTCTTTCGCTAGATTTGAAGCGTAAAGGAATAATAAACAGATAAACGTTTGAATGATATTCTTGTTACAGCATTTTAAGATGTTTTATATTGTATTTAGAAAACTTTTTTTACAGACAATCTTTTATTGGTTAGGATTGCTCTCGTTGAATACAATCAAAGACCGATCACGTTTTGCATATTATATACCGAATAAATTAGAGTTATAACGAGTACATGATATAACTTATTCTGTGTGAAAATTAGGAAAAGATTTTTTCATTACTGTTTCTTTTTTTTGGAAGCACGCAAAGTAAACATATCTATAATATTGAGTTTTTTAATATATCTATATCTATTGTTAGTGAGTATTTAGTATATCTATAATACGAGTTTATTTAATTTTTATAAATTTTTCTATTACTAATAACGTTTATTGACATGAAAAATGTTTTTTAATAATTTCTTATAACCTAATATATTTGATGCATTCTCTGTAACAACTTCAATAACAATACATATACATATATAATTTACTAATTCTTATTTAATCATTTGATTATCACTTATATGTATTACATCTATGTAGATAAAAGAATTTCCTGGTAAAAAAGCAAACAGCTATCTATATGTATTTGACGGATATATTTATCATAAAGATAAACGGTGTGAATATATCTATCGCTGCAGCAAAAGACGTAATTTTAAATGTCAAGGAAGGCTTCAACAAGAAGGTGAAACGTATACTTTAATGTTTGAACATGATCATCCACCAGAAGTAACTGCAACAGAAACATTAAAAATGAAAAGAGAAATGAAAGAAATGTGTACAAATAAATATATGAATAGCAAAGATATTTTTGATCATGTATCTCGAAATTATCCGGCAGCAGCTGTATCATTAACATATAATACAATGAGATCGCCTCTTTATCGTGAGAAAATAAAACATCGACCGTCTTTGCCAACAAATTTCTTAAGTTTACAAACACAGCTTGAAACATATGAACTTTTAAAAAATATATATAAAGGTAAAGCAACATCAGCAAATGATGAAATAGCCTTTATATTTAGTACAGATGGACTATTAAAAGAATTAGCTTCTTCTACAGAAATGTTTTTAGATGGAACATTTTCTGTAAATATTATTTTATATATACATATACATATACATATATTTGCACATTTTCAACAATAATATAAATATCCTTTTTATTATTTACTTATAGGTTCTTCCAAGAATTCCCAAAGTAGCACAGCTCTATACAATACATATACGTTATTTTCAAACAGTAAGTTTTTAATAATATTGATAAATATTAATTGCTTCCTCTTAAGATTACAAATATTCTTAACATATTAGTATTACATATCATTTACAATGTCTTCTCGCTCGCTTAATATTAACTTATTCTAAACCTTATATCCTATCTTACTCTTATTCTCCTATCCATACACACACACACACACACACACACACACAAACACACATTATATTTCTCTCTCTCTCTCTCTCTCTCTCTCTCTCTCTCTCTCTCTCTCTCTCTCTCTCTCTCTCTCTCTCTCTCTCTCTCTCTCTCTCTCTCTCTCTCTCTCTCTCCCTCTCCCTCTCCCTCTCCCTCTCCCTCTCCCTCTCCCTCTCTCTCTCCCTCTCCCTCTCCCTCTCCCTCTCCCTCTCTCTCTCCTCTCTCTCTCTCTCTCTCTCTCTCTCTCTCTCTCTCTCTCTCTCTCTCTCTCTCTCTCTCTCTCTCTCTCTCTCTCTCTCTCTCTCGGAATCAATCCGGAAGAAAAGAAAAAGAAGGTATCGTAATAATGGAAGCTGATGAAGAGACTCATGAAGTAATGCTGAGCAAAGGAAAACTGAATGTAGGATGGAGAAAGTGTCCTGCATTCAATCACATTAACATTAAAAGATGTTTTAAATGCTGGGGTTATTATCATATTGCAAAGAATTGTACGCGTAATGAAACATGTCACAAATGTGCAGGAAATCATAATGTGAATGAATGTACAGCGACAAAGAAAAGATGTATAAATTGTATGTTTAAAATTCAAACATACAACTTGAAAATAAATGATGAACATGACGCACTTGATCCGGAATGCCCGACTTTCAAGAGAGCGATACAGGAGGAGAAGAGGAGAGCCGGCTGGGAGGATGCTAAATAGCAACTACAGAAGGAAACAGAACTGATACTATATACAAATGCGCAAAGTTTGATGGCGCATAAAGACGAGATACAGCATCAGATTATGAAGAAAATGAACCCTGCGTTCATCGCGTTATCAGAAACCAGAGTGACTGTAGAAATTGAAGACTGTGAAGTGAACGTACCGGGATATAGTATGATTAGATGTGATGCTGAGAATAGAAATACAGGAGGGGTTGTTTTATATGTAAGGGATGATATTAAATATGAGATAGTATTAGTAAAGAAGTTAGAATCGAATTGTTGGTGTGCTGCGATTGAAGTGAAAGATAATTTGTATAGAGGAGTAATAATGGTAATATATCATTCACCGAGTGCATCGCACGGTGATTTCGATTTCTGGAGGATATAGTAGAAGAATTAATAATACGAGGATAATGTATAGTAATAGGAGACTTTAATATAGATATTATGTTAGATTCGTTTTATACAAGGAAGTTGCAGACGACAATGTTAAGTTTAGGCATGAAACAATATGTAAATAAACCGACGAGAATTACGAAAGACAGTAAAACAATCATAGATTTAATTTACGCTAATAATAAAATAGTAGTGCAGGTAATTCATGAACCTAAAATAACAGACCATGCGTGGTTAAAAGTTGAACTTAATGCGAGTAAAATTGATAATAAATACAGAGAATTTAGTGCTAGGAATTTTAAAGAATTTAATGTAGATGAATTTATTAAATTAGTGGAAAATAATTTAGAACAAAGCCAAGATATGAATGTCAGTGTGAGAGCAAAGAAACTTGTTGATAATATAGTAGATGCATTGGACACTACAGCGCCTAAGAAAAAATTTAGAATTCCAAAAATATGGGAAGGAAAAAAATGGTTTTCGGATGAAATAAGAGAAGCAGCGGCTAAAAGGGATGAGGCGTACAGTAAAGCGTTGTATCACGATATGGACGAAAATTGGTTACAGTTTAAAATCGAAAGAAATGCAGTGGTCAAACTAATCAGGACAAAAAAGAAAGAATATTATGAAAATATGATAGATCATAACAAGGGAAATCTGACATCTATGTGGAAAACCCTGAAAGAAATAATAAGAGGCGAACCAACGGGTACAAAGGCAATAGAGAATATAGATTTTGAAATATTAGATAATACTGAAGGGTGCAATATAGCTGATAAATTTAATTTATATTATATACAGAGTATTGATAGCATAGTAAAATCTATAAATAGTGGTAACTTGGGAAGTCCAGGTAAAAGAATTATTTTTGTTATTGAAAGCGAGGGGATTATGGGGGGATTATGGAAAATTTTGAGATGATTAGAATAGAGCATTTACAAATAATTGTTATGGAACTACCAAAAAAGAGAGGTACGGAAGAGGGAATAACTAGTGATATACTTAAAGCAGTATTTTATGTAATAAAAAAGGAATTTGTTGATATAATAAATAACTCTTTGAGGGAAGGCTGCTGTCCAGAAGATTGGAAAACGTCTACGATAATACCGATTCCAAAAATAGAGAAAGCTAAAAAAGCAAGTGAATTTAGGCCTATAAATATGTTACCAATATTCGAGAAAGTAGTAGAATTAGTAGTTAAAAAACAAATTGAGACGTTTTTTGAAGATAATTGTATCATAACTGAGCATCAATCGGGTTTTAGAAAACAGTATTCGTGTGAAACAGCGATTGAAACAGTCATTGACGAATGGAAATTGATAGTTAGTGAAGCAAAAATGGTGGGGGTAATTTTCATGGATCTCAAGCGAGCGTTTGAAACAATAGATAGGGAAAGATTGTTAGAGAAATTATATCAATACGGAATTAGAGGAACAGCTTTAGAATGGTTAAGATCATATCTAAAGAATAGAACACAACAGGTACGATTTAACAATGAATGGTCTACATTATTGGCCACAGAATATGGAGTACCACAAGGATCTGTATTAGGACCTTTGTTATTTATAATATACATAAATGATATAATTAAAGTCTGCCCGGAAGGATGTAACATAAAAATGTTTGCGGATGATACGCTGGTGTATGTGACCGGAGAGAGTAGTGCGGAATTAGAAAGAAAAATGAATATGGCATTTGTTACAGTGGAAAAATGTATGAATACAAATAAGTTAAAAATGAATGCAGGAAAAACGAAATATATGATAGTTAGAAGTATAAGGAAAGAACTGAGAGGTAACATTACATTGAAATGTTTGGATGGAACTGAAATAGAGCGTGTAGAAAGAATGAAATATCTAGGCATAATTATTGACGATAGACTAAGATTTAAGGACCACTGTGATTATATGCTAAAGAAAATAGGGAAAAAAGTGAGTTTTTTAAATAGAATAGGTAATTACATATCGGCATATACTAGATGTATTATATACAAGACAATCATAGCGCCTCACTTTGAGTATTGTGCGACGCTGTTAATTGATATGGAAGAAACACAGCTGAATGAATTGCAAAAAGCGCAAAACCGGGCCATGAGGGTCATATTACAATGTGATAGACATACCAAAGTGGAGCGTATGCTGCAAGCGTTGCAGTTTATGTCCATAAGACAGAGGCTATATTATAATGTGTGTATATTTATTTTTAAAATTTTAAAGAGTATGTTACCGGATCAATTAAAAAATAGGTTAACAATAGTGGGAAATGAGAGTGAAAGACAGACACGACAAGCCGGGGATATTGTAATGCAATTTCGCAGAACTACGAGTGCGCAGAAGAGTATGTTTTATGAAGGAGTGAAAATGTATAATGACTTACCAGCTGAAATGAAACGGAATAAAACACTTGAAGCGTTTAAGCGAGCGTTAAAGGAGTATGTAATAATTCATGTAAACTAGATCTGTATTACAAATAGCTGAGAAAGCTAATAAAGATCAATCAATCAAATCTCTCTCTCTCTCTCTCTCTCTCTCTCTCTCTCTCTCTCTCTCTCTCTCTCTCTCTCCACCCCCCTCTTTTCCACTCACTTTTTCTCCCTTTAGTTTATCTTCTCTTTCTTGCTCTCTTTTTCTTCTTTTACTCTCCCTCCCCACCTTCCACTCACCCACTCCTCTTTTTCTGTATTTACCTCTTTCATCCATTCTTCCTCTTCTCCCTCTTCCCCTAAAATTCTCTCCACTACCTCTAGCCAACACTTTTCTTCCTCTTCCTCTCCCCTCCAGCACATTTCCCATATATGCTCCTACGTCTCCCTTTCCCTCTCACATATTCTGCATTTCCTTCTCTCTTCATCTTCTTAAATTGACTTTCTCTCATCTCATTTAACAGCCAAAACCTCGCTATCCTCTTCCATCTTACCTCCGTTCAGCCTTTCCTTTGATATTCCGTGATCCTTCGCTTTTAATCCTTTTGAACCATCTATTATAATTCGAGCTTTCTATCTTTGCTCGCCTTTCCTCCTTCCGCATTTCCCTTTCTTTTTCCTCTACTATCCTCAAATCCGACATCCCCCTCTCCCTTTTCCATATTATCTCATCATTTAACCCCCCTCTCTCTCTATAAAACTCCTCTCTTTCGTCCTCCCATTCTGACTTCTCCTTATTTTTTTTAATTAGTCAATCGTGCTGCTTATCCTGGCACCGGTCGATATGTGTGGATGTGTGCTAACGGAACCTCCCTACCTCTTCTCCCTCCTCCTACCTCCCTCTCGCTTTCCTCTAAAGTAAGCTTTAATAGTAATTACATTATAAAAATTGTTCTTCTTTAAATGACTAAATTTAATATTTCAGGCAATTGCAGCAGTTTTTATACTGTTTGAAACACGAACTAAATCTCTTTATGATGCTGTGTGGATAAAAATTAAGGAACTAATTCCTGATCTTGAGAAGAATATTCAGTTTATAATGTTAGATTATGAACATGCTGCAGGTGCATCAGTTAGTGATCATTTCCCATCCGCATCAATTCATGGATGTTGGTTCCATTATAATCAGGTACAACTTGTATTATTTATTAAAAAATATTTGTAGACGAAAATCTGCATGATGGGAATTTGTTTTATTGCATGGATTTTATTAAAAACAAGAATCAAATATAAGAAATCAAATTATTGCCTGAAGAAAAATTTTGAATTTAATACACATGCTTTCTTTTTAGTATAATAATCGAAGTTTTTATATTTTTTTCTAACTTTAATTTTGTTTTGCAGGCACTTTTCCGAAAATGGAAAAGTCTAAATCTTTTAAATGCACCTCGTGATGTTTTGTCCATGACAATGACTTTACCTTTAGCCCCACCTGAATATTTCTTAGAAGGTTATAAAATAATAGAGAAACAAGCAGATAGCATAAGAGAATATCCGGATATACATTTATTTCTAGCGTATTTACGTCGCAATTGGCTTCCTGCAGCTTCAAAAGTTAGTGTTTATAAGTGTTCTGCGAGGACTAACAACATAGTCGAATCTTTTCATAATATGGCGACTAAAAAATTTGGTACAAAACATCCGAATTTATGGATATTTTTAGGTAATTACTTTTTATAATTGTTTTAGTTAATTACTTTTTATTGTTATCTGCTATTTTATCAAGTAATACAATATTATTTTATAATCTTTTACTTATATTTTTTTTTCAGAGAAAATGATCAATTTGATTATGGATCAAGAACTCGATCTTGGAAGAGCAAAGAGAGGTTTGCGTGTTAGACGAATATGTTCACGTTCACAAAGACAAAAAAATTTGCGTATTACGGAAATTCAGGAAGATCTTATTACTGGAAAAATATCCTTACAACAATTTTTGAAAATGTTTAATAATGAACATGAATTTCAACAATATAGTATGCAGAAGTTAATATATGAAGGTATAATTTTTTATTTTTTTTTGTGATATTTTAGCTATATTATTTCATATTTATTTAAAAAAAAGCATAGATCAAAAACAATTAGATTTTCTCAATTTATTTATTTTAGAAGATTAGAAAAAAGATAATCGTTAAATATTTGGATGTTTGCTTTTAGCAACAGAGAGAAAAATTAAATGACCACTGATCTTATTTTATCATATAAAATTCGTCAAAATCAATAAAGAAAGTTTAATAAACGTGAATTTAACGAAATTATTGTTTTTTAAACTGTACAATTTTGTTCATTATATTATTTAACTCTACAATTCCGTATGTCAAACCTATTTTACAATCTATGTTTATCAATATGCCTTTTATTTTATCAGCATCGTAAAAATTTGATGACAGCTTTTTTGCACATTACTCTACATTATTATGTGTACTATATTTGTATAAATTGTCATTTTGAAAAAGTGTTATGTTCTTGACAAAAATTAATTTTTTTTTAGAAAGAAATATATGTAATATATTTTTTGTAATATGTATATTTTTCAAAAAATACGTTACATTTATTAAATGTTTTAAAAAGAGTTCACAAAACAAATTATTATGTTTACTTCTAATAAATTAAACATTTTTCTGTTTTGTAGATAGTAGTAATAACGATGATATTAATTTGGAACATTTTGTTGAACTACAGAAAGATGGGTATTAATAAAACGCTTAGAGATAAAGAGTTTAAAGTACTAAAAAATTTAAATTCTATTAGTAATTTGAAATTATAAAAACATTTCATCAAATTAATGTTGCAATGTGCTTCTAGAAAATGCAGCAATTAGTGAAATTTCATCTAGACGAGTAAATGCGTTAGCACACTCTCGTGGTCGTGGTCGAACAAGAAATTCTATTTCTCTACAAAGATCATCTCATATTTCTTCAGAAATAAATAATTCAACAATGCACAATTTAGAACAATTGAACACGTCTCCTCCTAACCCTGAGGTGTACGATCAAAGAACAAATTCCACATCAAGAGAAAATCGCGTTCATATTTCCCGTGAAAATGTGTCACATGATATACGTGATAGAGCTATATCACAAGATATATCTGTTTTAAACTTAAGTAAGTTATTATTATTACACGAAGTACAAAGAGTACTATTAAAATTATTATAATAGATATAGTAATTTTGCAATAAGAAAATAATTTGTTCACGTAATGAGTATAATTACATTAATGTTGCTTAATTACATTAATATTATTAAATTATAAAACAAATATAAATCATTGAATTTTCTAGTTGTACAATTACCAAAACACTTAAAACAGATATTTGAGAGCATATACAATAATTTAAAATAGATGAATTTTTTTCTTATATATACTTATAAATAATTCATTATAATATTTTTTGTTTTGGTAAGAACGCTATATATCATATGTATTAACTTATCTTTTTTGAAGCATAAACAAAATTTAAAGACATAAGGAATCAATGTTCAGTGGATCTTTTTACTTGTAATATACTATAATTTGTAATAATAAGAATTATTATACATATAGAGTATAAAGCGTTGTAAGAAAATTTACAAATTTTGAGAAGGTGTAATCTTCTGTTTTTCTTTATTTTGAATTGCATTAATGTCACATATAAAATAAACGTTTGCTAATTGTATCTTAAAATCATAATTTACTTTTATTGCAGGTGATGAAGATATTTATTGCATTCCTCCCGATGATTACGGCAATATTTTTCCAGATGAAACCGAGAATGAAGATATTCCGTATTATCCAGTGCAGCCAGTATCTAACATACGTACATCTGACTGCTGCAGTGTCTGCTTAGTAAAAAAAGCAGATTACATATTTATTCCTTGTGGTCACTTATGTTGTTGTATGGATTGTATCTTGAAATTGGAATCAAAAAGATGTCCGATTTGTAACGTAGATTATAACTCTTATATGAAGGTTATAATTCCATAAGTATGTAAAGAATAGACTGAAAACATAACTTTCTTAATATTAGTATCTAAACATAGCCTTGAAAAGGAATCAAAAATCTATGATTATAAATATCTTCTTTAATTATAAAAATATTACTTAAGTAATTGAAGCAGTTAAAGCGAGCGTTTATTTTTTCAATGTTTTTAACAGTTCTATAAATAGTTTTATAAATAATTTATTTGTTTTTTTTTCAAAGATTTTATTTTAAAAACTCTAATCGTGTCAAGATTAGTTGTTATAATATGTTTTCATAAATTTCGTTTAAAAGAAACAAATATTTATAAACTGAGTTATGAGATTTGTTTTGAATACTTTAATTTCAAAGACTTAATAAAAATGTTAATGTTTGCAAAGCATAGAAGATGTCAAAGATGCGTCTTATAGAAGTAGAAAGAGAACTAGGTTTGATCTAGTAGAGCAATAGATTAAAAAATTATTTTAAGATTTTTTCTCATTTTTGTAAATAAATTTTGCGATAAATACAGTATCGGTATTATTTTCCTCCTATTTCAATTATGAAGTACAATCGTCATAACTTTTTATAATATTTACTATCAATAAATAGAACTGCTATTAGCGCAATATAAAAATTTAACTTTGACTTTAATGATATAAAAGTGGTTAAATTTTACATATATTTTCTTTGGATTCTATCTAATTTGTTCTTTTTATGTTATTCTTCAATTATATTCGTAAGTTATAGCGCTATATTAAATTATGAATATGGTTGGTTGAATTGTTTTGTACGCTTATGGTGCTCATTGGCTAATTATTATGTTACGTCTTATGCTTAAGGCCTATCCAGAAAAATTTATTATGTTACGTCTTATGCTTAAGGCCAATCTAGATAAATTTGCATAGACGTATGATGCATATATATGCACAGAAAAATCAACCAATCATTCGTCTAGTACGAAAAAGGTAGCAATATGGCATCCTGTATATTATACACTTGATTGGTTAATTTCATTGTGCATATGCATTGTTGTACGTACACATATTCTGCATACAACGTTCTGCGTACAAGTTAGATAGAATCCAAAGAAAATATATGTAAAGTTTAACAAATTTTATATCATTGAAAATTAAAAATTAAAGTTGTTGTAGATCTTTATATTGCGCTAATAGAAAAAAATACAAGGCTAACGAAAAATCTTAAAATAATTTTACAATCTGTTGTTCTACTAGATCAAACTGTTCTCTTTGTATTTCTATAAGACACATCTTTGACATCTTCTATGCTTTGTAAACATTAACATTTTTATTAACTCTTTAAAATTAAAGTATTCAAATCAAAGTTCATAACTCAGTTTATAAATATTTGTTTCTATAAACGAAAATTATGATCACATTATATTATAACAACTAATCTTGACTCGACTAGAGTTTCTTCTTATAAATTCTTTGAAAAAAAAAAAACAAATAAATCATTTATGGAACTATTTATAGAACTATGAAACATTGAAAAAATAAACGCTCGCTTCAACTGCTTCAATTATTTTAAGTAATATTTTTATAATTAAAGAAGTTATTTATAATCATAGATTTTTTATTCCTTTTCAAGGCTATGTTTAGATACTAATATTAAGAAAGTTATGTTTTCAGTCTATTTTTTTGTCCATTTACGGAATTATAATCATTAAACAAGAGTAATAATCTACATTACAAATCGGACATCTTTCTGATTGCATCAAGATTCAAGATTGCAATTCATATAACAACATAAATGGCCATAAAAATTTATATTATTTCTTTTATATGAATACATTATCTGTTTTTTACTAAGCAGACACTGCAGTAACCGGATATATATATTTCCAATAATATGTAGACTGTGTCGCCATCACTTTAATGAACGCAATGTATTATCTATAAGAAGGATAGAAATTATAAATTTAGGATATGTGTATGTGGATATGTGGTATATATGTATATTAGGATGTATATAATTTAGGATGTATGTATGTATGTGTTTTTACATATTTTTAGGTTTAAGAAATTTATAACGGAAAGAAAAATTATAACGTTTTGAACAATAGTGTTAATGTTAAGATTAGTATTACTATTTTAATAAGAGAATTATAGGTGAAAAGAAAAGATATAAACTTTTTCATTTAATTCGTTACCTACTGATTATATTCTTATTTTAGTCGAACACTTCCTTTTTGTAATTGTTTTTTTTATAACTTTTATTCCTTTTCGCTATTTTATGTAGAATAATGTCATCGATTTTTGATAGTTTTATTCGTAATTCCTTAAGTGGAACATTGTTGCATTTCTTACGTAATACCTCATCACTTATAAAAATATTAATTTCATTCATTATATAAGTATTTATTTCATAGATTTCATTATTCGCAAATGTAGCCTGGAGTAGAATACGTGCTGACTTACGAATTTCATCTTGTATCTCTGCTACGACCGGGCATTCATTTTCTTTACTTGCAATACTATTATCTGTAAGATAGAACATCGAATTTAATGTTTGCATTTATATGACTCTTATAATATAAATAATTGAAATATTAATATAACTAGTATACTGAATAAGGAATACTATAAAAGGACGATGGGTAAAATAGACAGATTTCTGCCTAAGAAGTGTAACGTAAATTATACATGTTTTCTTATAGTTCTTGAGCTACTGAATACGATATTAGTGGTCAGTTTTATTTATCTAAACCTATGGGGAAATGGTCAAAATTTGTCCTAGAGGGGCCAAAATAAGGTTTTACTATTTTTTATCCCTTTTAGACGAATTTTGACCATTTCCCCATGGGCTTAGACAAATAAAACTGATATCATTATATAATCAGCAACTCAAAACCTATAAGAAAACATGTATAACATACGTTACACTTGTTTGGCAGAAATTAGTTTATTTTATCCATCGTTCTCTTCGCCTAATAAATATAAAATAGTTTCTTAAACCTTCTTGAAACAAATAGAAAAATAATGCAATAATTAACGATATCTACATCTAAATGTATCTTATTTAAAAATTCTTATCTCACACACACACCATAAAACATTTTAACATATAATTTTTTAATCTACAATTTATTATCTATAATTTTTTATTTTTATATCTTGATATATATTTTTAAATTATTGTAGTCATAACTTACATATAACATATATAACAATTTGGAAATCAATAAAAATATAAATCAATGAAAATAAAAATAAAAGTGTTGAAAAATTCAGAAATAAAATAATTATTTTGATAAAAATATTATCAACAAATCTGAGTTATACAAACACACAATATTTGATTTATAATCTAAAAAAAGATTATCTCAGACTTTTAATTACAAAAGCACGAAGAGTATATGTCAATCAATCGCTGTCCTTCATTTTTAATAAGTAATTCATTTTTATATATTTATATATATATATGTATATTTATATATACACACAATATTTTTGAAAAAATATTTATAAAACTATTACTATAGTTATTAACAATGCATTCTTCACTGCGATAAAGTTATATACTATATTCTCCGTTCCTGTAATTAGAAATTTGTAACAATTTTTTTATTAAATTATAAATATTTATTATTGTATTAAAAGTGTAATGTCCTGTTGTAATGCATCGCATAAAATAATAAAAATATTCAATTGTTTTTAAATTTTTTGCATAAAGTAGTAATGCAAAGTTTAAATTAACCTAGTCATTAATAAATTCTTTTTGAAAAGAATTGCTGAATTATAAATTAAAAATAAATAAAAACACAAACCTTTAAATTCTCCATTTGTCTCGCGTTGTAAAAATTGCTTATTAAATGTGTGAAACATGCGTAAAAATTGCTGAAGAGGCAGTCTACAAGTTAAAAAATCTTATATGAAAAGTTAACTAAATGTTGTTGGACGTTGTCTTAACTTAAAAATGTTATTTTTGTATAATATTAATCATATTAAGAAAAATAGAATTTTTTATATGGTATATACCTCCCCTCAATAAGAGCGGTTTGAGCGTTGGCAATTTTTGTGTTTCTTTCCCGATTTACACGCCTATGTGTACGTCGAGGGTTTAGACCTTCTTTCACACGAAAGAAATCTAATTCTTGATCAAAAATTAATTTTTTTAAATTATCTAAAAATAGAATATTAACAAAGTTTTAGCTGTTTTAAAAATTATTCTTCTCAAATTGGAATAAAAATTGATTTTTACTAATTATTTAATGTCAATCAAAATATTTTCCCATATTTTTTGATACGATTATTCTGTTGTAATAATTCAAAGTAATGTATTTGTACAAAAATGATTTAATGTAAAATTACAATTTTCTACTACTATACTTTTTTTAAAACTCGATTGGTCGAAATCCAATATTTTTATATCAGACTGAATTAGTCAAATAAAGATATAAATTTTAATAGATAAAATAATATTACAAAATATACAATAAAATATAAGCATGTGTCTTTGTATTAATATTTATATAAGAGCATAGCGCAGCAATGTTATTATGCTTATATAATTATTTAAAATAAATTTTATGTAAAGTTATAATTACCTAAAAATGTCCATATATTTGAATGTGGTTTTTGAAGTTTCTGTGCAGCTATATTGTGGAAACTTTCTACAGCATTGTTTGTTCTTACAGGGCAACCAAAAGTGCTAACTTTTTCTGCTATTGGTAACCACGTGTCAGCCATATATTTTAAAAACTTTAATGTGTTAGGATATTGAAAAGATATAGAATCGACAATATCTTGCATGATTTCATAGGCGTTTGGAAATAAATTAGCCGGTAATAAAGGTATGTTCATTGCATTGCTTAGTAAGTCTTTTAGAGCTTGCATTAGGCCTAAATTACGCCATTTGCGCAAAATAGCCTATATTATAAATAGATATAATTTTAAAAATCTATTTTATTTATATATAAGGCACTGCAAATGCAGCCATTTATTTATTATTAAGAAAATATTATTAATAGAAAATATACCTGGTTGAAATGAAACCAGCAGCCATGAATTTTCGATTGAGGAAAATTCTCATTCATTGATGAGATTGCTGCTGCTTCGTAATCTGACATAATAAAATGTAGATTTTTTTGAAAATCAGGAGCTAATTCTTTAATCTTCTCCCAAATAGCATTATACATTGATTTAGTACGTTTTTCGCATAAAACATATACTGCAGCAATATTCTAAAAAATATATATATTATCATCACATAAATCTGTGATAAAAGATAAATAATTAGAAATATTTCTTTCAATAATGCTTTCAATGTTCAACTTACTGTTTCCATATATCGAATATGTATAGTATACATTTGTGCAACATGTGGAAATCGTGGGACAACCTATAAACAATAAGTAATAATATATGATTAATAATATATCTATATAGTTAGAGATATATATGTATAGTATATATGTATAGATATATATGTATAGTATATATGTATAGTGTACAAGAACAATGCTCACAGAAAATGTTCCATCCACATATATTTCTGCAGATTCTGCTAATGCAACTAATAAAATATCAGTACTAAAAATAATAGCTATTTCGTTATTAGTAGATATGACATATCCTTTATATATTTCTTTTACTGGCTCATATTTTAGCAAACTATCTTTTAATTCCTCCATAGAATTCGGTATAGGAGGAAAGCAGCTATTTCTTATTCGATGCAGAATTGTTCTCATAGATGAATATGTGATGTATGAACCCACAAGTGGATTACTGTAAATAAAAATGTACATTACTTATACAATAGTTCTTAATTACTTATAATAAAAATGTCACCTTCGACAAACAAAATCAAATATTTCTTTCGGTCTCAAACCACTTTCTTTTGACATATCTTTCATATCTTCTTTTAATTTGATAATATCAGTAAGCTGTGAATTATGATCATGATTATGTGAATGTTTGATAATAAAATTATCATTATTTTTTATCAAACAAGCTATGCATTTTGTCAATTTTCGATTAGCGCAACGAAAAATATTATTACGCTTATCCAAATGGTATGTATAACCTTCATATATATATTTAATAGTTCCCTCTCTTTTTCCTTTCACAATTTCCATCTATAAAATAAAATATTAAAATCTATTCAAATATATATACAATAACATATTAAAAATTAAAGTTATTGAAATTTGCTATTTCTTCATTATAGTGTGGAATGGGACAGATAGTATGCTGGACAGAGTAATTTCTAAAAATAAATTGAAGAGGATAGAATAAAATTGTCTCAAACTTGTTGGATACTCGTATTTTTATAATCGAATGTGCATATACTTATTTAATTGGTAACTAAACAAATGACTTTAACAATTATTTTGCTTAACTCACCAACAATATCACAGAAATTAACTAACATAAAAATTATTTTTTTAAGTAAGTTTTTTAGTAAATAAAAGCAGTCTCAATAATAGAAAAATTTATAATATAATAAAAATATAAAAATTTATATATTGATTGAACTTACTAATATTACACAATATATTATTCTGCGCGGTTCCAAAAAAACAATACGTATATAAATGTGTGTTTACTTACTATATAACTTTGTAATTAATTCATTACACATCAGTATGTGTATGAACGTGATGCATCGATGATTACGTTTCATAGGAGTAATCCTAACCTATAAAAGACTTTCTTACTTTCATCTTAGAAAAAGTTTTTCAAATACAATATAAAACATCTTGAAATATTGTAACAAGAATATCTCTCAAACGTTTATCTGTTGATTATTTATTTACGCTTCAAATCAAACAAAAGGCATACCTTACATTAATTACATACCTTACAATCCGTTGGCGGAAAAAAACTTGAAAGAAAAGAACAATCCAGCTTAAGGCCATTAAAGCCGGCGTACGTACGTACAACCGAATCTTTTTGATCATGTATCTCGAAATTATCCGGCAGCAGCTGTATCATTAAAGGCTGGTTTATAGAGGCCGTAACTGTTAACTTATGCCGGAACCGGTAAATTCCAATATTGAACTTTACCGGTTCCGGCATAAGTTAACAGTTACGGCCTCTATAAACCAGTCTTAAGGGCCTCCACATATGCTTTCCGTAACCGTAATCGTAATCGTAACGTAAGGATTCACCCAATCGCGTTGCTTGATTCGGTTGTACGTACGTTACGGACAGCCGAATCAAGAAACGTGATTGGTCGATTCCTTAAGTTATGGTTACGATTTACGATTATGGAAAGTGTGTGTGGTCGGCTTTACGGACAGCCGAATCAAGCAACGCGATTGGTCGATTCTTTATGTTACGGTTACTGTTGCGGAAAGTATATGTGGCCGGCTTTAAGGCCATCGCACACAAATTTCCGTAACCGTAAGCATAAGACGTAAGCATAAAGGGTGCTTTCCATTTAGCAACACAAGTCGACACAAGCGTCATTCTATCTTTGTTGTCACTGGCGATATGAAGAAGACAAAATGACGCTTGTGTAGACTTGTGTCGCTAAATGGAAAGCACCCAAAGTCGCGAATCAATCAGGGGGTCGATTGTGTATCTTGAAACGAAGTGAAAATTACAAAAGTGAGCAGATTCACTAGATTTCGACAAATGAAATCGTAGATACCCTAGTGAATTTCCTCACTTTTGTAATTTTCACTTCGTTTCAAGATACACAATCGACCCCCAGGAATTAGCTTTAGATCTAAATAATACAGTAAGATCAGAAATAGCCGTAATCTTAAACGTAACATGAATTTCAACCGGTTGAATTATTTAGATCTAAAGCGATTTCCTGATTGGTTCTCGACTTTATGCTTAGGTCTTATGCTTACGGTTACGGAAATTTGTGTGCGATGGCCTTTACACGTGAAAAAATTTTTGTCGTAACCGAAAGGGCTCCTGTAGACAGGACGCGGCAACGCTTGCCGCGCGCCAAGTGTTTCTGCGTCTTGCGTGTAAGAGTTAAGGCCATGACACGGGATAAAATTTTAGACGCAACCGTAAGGCCGTAAGCAAATTGACCAATCACAAGGTCTGTTCGTGTTGCTTGCACCTTTTGTACTCAGTCTTCGCTTTCTCTTTCTCTCTAATGCCAGAATATATATTTGTTTTGTTTTAAGTGCAAAAAATTTGGGGAATTTCAGTCAACACGAGCATTATGAGCAAACGTATCAATACATTCCCTAATGGCTCCTGCACACAGGTCGCAGCAATCAGAGACAAATATGTCCATGATATATACATAAATACATATTAACATATATATATATTTTATTGCCCCTTTTACTAGTTGATAGCCAAATATTGCAGTGAGCGTTTCAGTATAGTAGAGTATATTGCGTAAATCTTACAAGATTGAGGTAAGACACAGGGCATCTCTAAACATGTAGGTTTTGAATTTTCCTTTGCTCTGTAAAGCTGCAGATGATTATGGATTCACTCCGTTTGACGCTATTTTCGCTTCGAAGCGTATTATGGACCAATCAGAACGAAAAATCTTGTGCTTTGAAGTGGAAATAGTGCAAATTGTTGCGCTTTTTCTCGATAGCACACATCCAAATAACGCACGACGATGTGCGCTGTTGGGAAAGAAGAGCGTATATTCTCGTTAGCACACATGTCAATGGCACACGACGATGTGCGCTATCGAGAAAGAAACGCGCCATTTCTCGTTAGCACACATCCCAGTGGCACAAGACGATGTGCGCTATCGGGAAAGAAACGCGTCCTTTCTCGTTAGCACACATGCCAATGGCATACGACGATGTGTGCTATCGAGAACGTAATGCTGATCTTCTCGTTAATACACATCCCAAAGGCACATGACGATGTGCGCTATCGGGAAAAAAACGCGCTTTTTCTCGTTAGCACACATCCCAATTGCACAGGACGATGTGCGCTATCGAGAAAGAAACGCGCCGTTTCTCGTTAGCACACATCCCAAAGGCACAAGACGATGTGCGCTATCGGGAAAGAAACGCGTCTTTTCTCGTTAGCACACAGGCCAATAGCATACGACGATGTGTGCTATCGGGAACGAAATGCTGCTTTTCTCGTTAGCACACATCCCAATGGCACAAGACGATGTGCGTTATCGAAAAAGAAACGCGTCTTTTCTCGTTAGCACACATGCCAATGGCATACGACGATGTGTGCTATCGGGAAGGTAATGCTGATTTTCTCGTTAGCACACATCCCAAAGGCACATGACGATGTGCGTTATCGGGAAAAAAACGCGCTTTTTCTCGTTAGCACACATCCCAATAGCACAGGACGATGTGCGCTATCGAGAAAGAAACGCGCCGTTTCTCGTTAGCACACATCCCAAAGGCAAAAGACGATGTGCGCTATCGGGAGAGAAACGCGTCTTTTTTCGTTAGCACACAGGCCAATGGCATACGACGATGTGTGCTATCGGGAACGAAATGCTGCTTTTCTCGTTAGCACACATCACAAAAGCACATGACGATGTGCGCTATTGGAAAAAAACACGCTTTTTCTCGTTAGCACACATCCCAATGGCACACGATGATGTGCGTTATCGAGAAAGAAATACTGCTTGTCTTGTTAGCACACATCCCAACGGCAAACGACAATGTGCGCTATCGAGAACGAAATGCTGCTTTTCTCGTTAGCACACATCCCAACGGCACACGACGATGTGTGTTATCGAGAAAGAAACGCGCTATCGAGATTTGCGTTAAATTTCATGTGTGCTATCGGGATGTGGGTTATAGAGGAAGAGGCAGTCAAATAATGTGTGCTATCGGGATAATGCGTTTAACACTTATGCGCTATAGGGACAATGTATTTTTTATTGTGTGCTATCGGGACAATGCGCGTTTTACTTTGTGCGCTATCGGGATAATGCGCGTTTTATCTTGTGTGCTATCGGGACGTGTGCTAAAGGGATGTGGGCTATCGAGAATTACTTTGAATTTTATGTGTGCTATCGGGATGTGGGTTATCGGGAAATAGGCAGTCAAATAATGTGTGCTATCGGGATAATGCGTTTAACACTTTGTGTGCTATCGGGACAATGTGTTTTTTTATTGTGTGCTATCGGGATAATGCGCGTTTTACTTTGTGCGCTATCGGGATAATGCGCGATTTACTTTGTGTGCTATCGGGACGTGTGCTAAAGGGATGTGGGCAATAGAGAATTACGTTAAATTTGATGTGTGCAATCGGGATGTGGGCTATCGCACCGTGCGCTAACGGGACCCTCCCCATTATTATATTGGGGGACTTTAACATGGATATGAAGGTCAATAATTATGGTCAAGATAGATTAATTAGAGTAATGAATTCGGTGGGTTTGAAACAATTGGTCCACGAACCGACGAGAATAACAAATTATTCCAAGACGATAATTGATTTGATATTTACAAATATGAATGTTGAAGTAAATGTATGTCATGAGCCAAAAATAACGGACCATTCAATGGTGGAGGTGTATTGGAATGTAAATTCGGTAAGAAATGAAAATAGGAATATTTTATGTAGAAATTACAAGCGAATGGACGCAGATGAATTTATGAGACTAATTGTGAGTAGCTTTGATAATATAGATACTGATGAGGTTAGCAATGTTAATACTCTGGCAGATTTGGCAATAAATGAGATTGTTAAATGTCTTGACTCAGTTGCTCCTAGAAGGGAAATTAAGATTCATAATAACAGGCGGGGTAAACAATGGTTTTCGGAGGAGATTCGGCAGATTTTGAAAAAGAGAGATGAGGCTTATAAGGTGGCGAGAATAAGTAAGAGTACTATTGACTGGGAATTGTTTCGTCAATTAAGAAATACAGGTTTAGATGCGTGTAGGAATGCTAAAAGAACATATCTTGAGAATGAGCTGGATAAAAATAAAAAAGATCCGAAGCGAATGTGGGGGTCACTAAAGGAGATGTTAAAAAGTGATTCGTGTCGCGTTAACGTATATAAAAAAATACAGAATGGAGATGTAATGCTTGATGTGTATGAAATGGCGAATGTGTTCAATAAATATTTTGTTGATAGCATTTTGGCATTTAGAGAGAATATACTTATAATGGAACTTGATGGTAATGTTAAGTATACGGAAAGTCAATTTGAAAATTTTAATACAGTTAAAGTTAATAAATTATCCTATGAAATGTATTCCTGTTTAATAAATTATATCAAATTGTTTATAAATTAGAAAATAAGAGTGTTACCGAGGAAGGAATAAATGTTGAAATTATGAAATTGATAGTTAAAGCTGCAGGTGAAAAGCTATGTCACATTTTGAACAGATCGTTAGAGGAAGGGATATTCCCTGATAAATGGAAAGAATCGACTGTAGTTCCCATACCAAAAGTGAGTAGAACGATCAAGATTGAAGAGTTTAGGCCAATAAATAAGTTACCTATCTATGAAAAAATTCTGGAGATAATAGTTCATGAACAATTAGTAGAATACTTGGAAAATAATGATTTGATCAAAGAGTGTCAATCAGGATTTAGAGCAAAGCACTCATGTGAAACGGCTTTACAATGGGTTATATCAAAGTGGAAAAAATCTATAGGCGAAGGAAGGATAATAGGAGTAGTTTTCGTTGATTTAAGAAGAGTTTTTGAGTTAGTGGATAGAAATATTTTGATACAAAAACTAATACGATATGGAATAAAAGGGACAGTACTTAAATGGTTTGATAGCTATTTGAAAAACAGAACTCAAAAAGTAAAGTTTAATGGAATTTTATCTGATCCTATTAGTGTGGAGTTAGGTGTTCCCCAGGGATCGGTCCTGGGACCGTTATTATTTTTGCTGTATATTAATGACATAATAGATATATTGAATGATAAATGTGTAATTAAACTGTTTGCCGATGACGCCCTGATCTATACAACAGGCTACTCGAGTAGTGAAATTAATGAAAACCTTAATAATCAGATGGTTGAATTAGAAAAGTGGCTAAATAATAATAGATTAAAATTAAATGTAAACAAAACCAAAGTTATGTTAATAAGAGGTAAAAGAAAAAAAGTATTGGAAAACAATATAAAAATTAAATTGGAAAACCAAATACTTGAAGTAGTTAATAAATTAAAATACTTAGGAGTAATAATTGACAAGAACTTGAATTTTTCAGCACATGTAAATTACATTGGTAAAAAAGTAGGATCGAAAATAGGAGTCTTGCGTAGGATTGGTGCGGATTTGACACCGTATATGAGGTGTACAGTATATAAAGCAATTATTGCTCCGATATTTGAGTATTGTGCGTCTGTATTGATGGGTGTAACGGATACCAATTTGCAATATTTACAAAAATTACAAAATAAAGGTATGCGAATTATACTGCGATGCAATAAAAATGTGAGAATAATAGACATGCTTAATGCTTTAAGATTTATGTCAATTAGAGAAAGAATTGAGTATAATGTGTGTATGCTAGTATTTAAAATGGTGAATGGACTGTGCCCAAATTATTTAGTAAATGAAATTGAGTTGGTATCAGATACGGAAACAGTACAAACGAGATAAAAAGGTAATATATATATAAATAAATGTAAAACAAATGAAGAACAGAAAATGTTATTGCATGATGGATTCAAAATGTACAATAGATTACCAAAGAATGTAAAGGATGAACAAAGTCTAGGTAGTTAAAAGAGCGTTGGTATCATGTATTAAAGGCGGAGAACGACAAGAAGTGCAAGCATAGTAGTATTGTACTAATTAGTCAGTCGATGATATATTGATGTCAATATATCATCGACTGACAAATTAGTACAATACTACTATGCTTGCACTTCTTGTCGTTCTCCGCCTACTATGTAGTAGGAGCGTATTTAAATGTAGCTACTGGAGCTAATAAAGTTCAATCAATCTCTCTCTCTCTCTCTCTCTCTCTCTCTCTCTCTCTCTCTCTCTCTCTCTCTCTCTCTCTCTCTCTCTCTCTCTCTCTCCCTCTCTCTCTCTCTCTCTCTCTCTCCCTCTCCCTCTCCCTCTCTCCCTCTCCCTCTCCCTCTCCCTCCCCTCCCCTCCCCCCTCTCTCTCTCTTTGTGTGTGTGTGTGTGCGTGTGTGTGTGTGTGTGTGCGCGCGTGCGGGTGCGGGTGCGTGTGCGTGTGTGTGCGTGCGTGTGTGTGTGTGTGTGTATGCACACTCTGCAACAGGAATGCCTTACCATGAATTTATGCAGATATCGGAGCATATGCAAATATGTTCCGATACGTGCGCAAATTCGTATATTAAGTCATTCCTGTTGCCGTGTGTGCATAAATAAAAGTAATATATTTATGATAAAAACCTACTTACATCTTGCGAATTATTGCTTTTCTTATTAGTTTTTTCTTTCGACATCTTCCGATCAATCTCTGTCAATCTCTCACTGATCACTGAGAAAAATAAGACTGTAAGAGATGTGATATGAGGTTACTATGGTAACTGCATCCAAACTAAAGGCCTATTCAGACGAATTTGATAAATGTAGGCTTTTAGTTTAAATGCGGTTACCGTGGTAATATCTTTTAGCGCCACAATAGATTTTATAAAATTTTAATTTAATTTTATTAAAAGTGGATTTAAATGTAAATTTGTATAAATTTATAAGTTAAATTTTTTATTTAGATTATGTACAAATTGCCAATCATTCTTAATAATTTAATTTTTAAGAAAAGTCGTAACAAAGTAAATATATTGGAATGTGTATTTAGATTATGAAAATTAATAAAAATTTAAGTTAAATTAAAATTTTAGTTTAATTATGAAAATAGTTTATTTACAATGAGAAGATTAATTAGTTGGTACTATTTATTAAAATTTTAATAAATAAATTAATTTAGTGTCAGTTGAGATATTTAGGTTGTATTAATATATGTTATTATACACGGTGGCAGGAATGCCTTAACACACGAATTTATGTACATATCAGATATGTATGCATTTTTCATAGCGCAATGATTATATCAAGAGTTTTTGATCTATGTATTCTACAGAGATATCATGATGCAAAGTCTTAAAGTTTTATCCTTTATTTATAATCATATGATCGATTTATCGACCGTAATCTATATAAGTATAAATCTCATCATTACTTGTAAAAATCGGTAATACAGTTTTGATTTATGCATGCAAGTGTATGCAATTACAGATTACAGATTTATTTATCATCAGGATTATCGATAAATAGATTTATCGATAATAGATGTCTCCTGCATGATCTCTGTGCATGTCAATTGTCAATAATTGGCGCGAAACATTACCGTGTCTTTTGTTGTGAGCAGTCGACTGTGTTTCAACAGCGCCTCGTTTATCCAGTTTGTGAATAAATATAAAAGTTAAGTGCAAGTGCATTATTATATAGCACATATTCAACAATATTTGTGACAAATACTTGTAAGTATTTTTTAATATTATGCTAATAATTATATTCAAATAGTATTTATTTATTTATGTAATAATTTATGTAATACTATTTATTTATTTATTTTAATAGTATTTATTTATTTATAAAATATATTGTTTGTTTAGTTTTAATGATGAGATGCAAATAGGATTAAAAATTATTTAATCTAATTTAAATATTGCAGGGTAAATGTGCTTATAAAGAGTGACATAAAGTGTGGCTATACACATTTTGTTTTTTTAAGAGCATTTCTGGATAGTCCAATCAGGTAATAATCACTTTACGTTATTTTTTGTACATCACATCTAAATTGTAAATAAATCATCAGTGCGTATGCTCTTCGTGTCCAGGAACTCATGTA
This sequence comes from Lasius platythorax, assembly GCA_963971435.1. Taxonomy (NCBI): domain Eukaryota; kingdom Metazoa; phylum Arthropoda; class Insecta; order Hymenoptera; family Formicidae; genus Lasius; species Lasius platythorax. The sequence continues at coordinate 21,484,025 of OZ020538.1, forward strand.
TATTCTTACATGTGCAAGATAATGTAATGCGTGTAGCTTTATGAAACAACTTGGTCCATTAAGGAACAGCAAGAACTATATGTAAAATATATTTATGGAATATATTGTTTATTTAGAAGCAGCAAAAGATTATACATGCAGGATTTGTTTATGGAATAATACGATGAAACAGGTTTAAATGCAAGGACTATAAGCAGAATAAAGAAGTGGGAACTAAACAAACTGGCAGCTAAACAGACAATATATATCAGAAATATATCCTATATACAATAATTGCTATTTCTCAACAGATCAAGTTTCAACGGATCATATTTTGTAAAGCTTCATGTATTACTCAAGTTATCGTACACATGTAAGAGCATGATATGTACTAATGATTTATTTATAATAGATAAATATTCTACTATTTTGTACAACTTGTTAAAATAACACTGTTTTTTGTATTAATATGTAGAGTTCAAAATTATTAATCTAATTTTAATATTGCAGAAAGTTTGATTATATAAAGAAGTGTGTTCTACATTTCTTCTGGTTATACACTTTTGGATAGCATTTCTGTACGTTCAACTAGGTAATTACTTTACATTACTTTTTAAGTTAGTGATTAAAAAGTTATTACATATTTATTGTTGTGTTATTAAGTTATTAGATATTAGATTTTTCTCATAGTTTAATAATACAATTATATAAAGATAATTATATGTATTTATATATAATTATATATGTGAATAATTATATATATTTATATATAATTATATATGTGAATAATCTTTTTCTGCATAGCCATAATTATATATGTGAATAATCTTTTTCTACGTAGCCATAATTATGGCTATGTAGAAGTTTATATATTTGTCTACGTAGCCATAATTATGGCTACGTAGAAATTTATATATTTGAATTTAGATATTATTATTTCGATCAGAATATGCAGAATAAATATAAATATATAAACTTGTGCATAGCCATAATTATGGCTATGCAGACAAATATATAAACTTTAGCCATAATTATGGCTACGTAGACAATTATATAAACTTCTACATAGCCATAATTATGGCTACGCAGACAATTATATAAACTTCTACATAGCCATAATTATGGCTACGTAGAAAAAGATTATTCACATATATACTTATAGCTACGCAGACAAATATATAAACTTTAATCATAATTATGGCTACGCAGACAAATATATAAACTTCTACATAGCTATAATTATGGCTACGCAAAAAAAGATTATTCACATATATAATTATATATAAATACATATAATTATCTTTATATAATTGTATTATTAAATAATATGAGAAAATAAAAATAATAAAAAGTAAAACTTACTTGAATATTCACATCTTCTTGAGATATATTCTTTTAATAACAGTTTTAACACTTTAACTTTATTAATTATCTATACTGTTTTTTGTATTAATATGCAGAGTTCAAAATTATTAATCTAATTTTAATATTGCAGAGAGTTTGCTTATATAAAGAAGTGTGTTCTACATTTATTCTGGTTATACACTTCTGGATAGCATTTCTGTACGTTTAACCAGGTAATTACTTCAATTACTTTTTATTACATTCAAATAGTATTTATTTATTATTAATAAATCATCAGTGCCTTACCTCGTTTAATGCATGCAGCTTTTCGAAATAACTTCTGTTAAGGAACAGTAAGGACTGTATGTAGGATATGGAATATATTGTGCAGGCTCTGTTTATGGAATATAGAATAGGTTTAGTCTTTTAGAAGCAAGGATAAAGAAGTGTGAACTAAACTAGTGTGAACTAAACAAACTCTAAACAAACAATATATTCCACAAATGTATCCTGCATACACAGTTCTTACTGTTTCTCGACGCATCAAGTTATTTTGTAAAGTTGAATGTATTACATGAGTTATCTTACACATGTAAGAGCATATGCACTAATGATTTATTTCCAATAAATAAATACTATTTGAATGTGATGTACAAAAAGTAATGTGAAGTTATTACTTAATTGAACTATATAAAAGTGCTATTCAAAAGAAGTGTATAGCCACACATCTTTATAAGTACATTTCTTGCATTATTTAAATTAGATTAATAATTTTGAATCTTATGTGTATACGTTTATTAAAACAAAATAAATAATATATTTTTACACAGTTCTTGTACTTTTACATAATATTGAATATATAATATCGAATTTATTGCTTAATATTTGACTTAAAAAAAGTGATCCGAAACTGTAGCGATGCTACCTTGCCCACAAGAGAAAAGTACATTAACGCAATTAATTACTGTCATGATTTTGATCTCTAAATGTTTCCATAATTTATTGTTTTCAAGATATATAATATCGAATTTATTGCTGAAAATTTGACTTAAAAAAATTGACCCAAACGTGTGGCGATGCTTCCTTGCACACAAGAGTAAAATACATTAACGCATTTAATTACTGTTATGATTTTGGTCTCAAAATGTTTCCATAATTTATTGTTTTCAAGATATATAATATCGAATTTATTACTAAAAGTTTGACTTAAAGAAATCGATTCAAACGTTTGGCGATGCTACCTTGCCCACAAGAGTAAAGTACATTAACGCAATTACTGTTACGATTTCGATTTCAATTAAAATGTTTCCATAATTTATTGTTTTCAAGATATACAATATTGAATTTATTGCTCAACGTTTGACTATTGTTAATGTACTTTGTTCTTGTAGAAAAGCTGGTACCGCCACTCGTTCAAGTAAATTTTTTATAGTAAAACTTTGAGCAATAAATTTTATATTATATATCACGAGCAATAAATTGAGGAAACATTTTAATATATTTTAAGACGGAAATAACGAAACTGCAATTAATTACCTTTATGTTCTTTACTCTTGTAGACAAGTTAGCAGCGCCACATGTTTGTGTTGCTTTTTCTATTTAATACTGATACTTATACTACAGGGTTACACTATTGGACCGAGTTTTAGCAGCTGTTTCGTTGGAAATAGAGGTAAGAGGTTGAAATAGAGGTAAGTAATTTTAAAATTAAATTTTATTTTAATTTAGTTATTTTTTTAATTTAATACAAGGCTGCTGTGCGCCTGTAAACAACGGCTGCTGTGCGCCGATAAATGGCTGCTGTGCGCCTGTAAACAACGGCTGCTGTGCGCCGATATAAGGCTGCTGTGCACCGATACAAGGCTGCTGTGCGCCTGTAAAAAGTGGCTGCTGTGCGCCTGTAAACAACGGCTGCTGTGCGCTGATACAAGGCTGCTGTGCGCCTGTAAACAACGACTGCTGTGCGCCGATGCAGAACTGCTGTGTGTTTATAATAAAAACTGTCGTACGTAAATAAAGCTAGTCTATATAAAGTCTATATAAAACTGTTGTTTATATAAAGCGTTTGCCTTATATATACAAAATGTCTGTAGACACAAACAAACAAATTTTCCTAATGCCTAGAGAAAAAAATATAATTATTCAAGGCGAATGGTTAACTGACATACATATGGAACATTTCGGTTATCTTTTACAAAATTGTTCCGATTATAGACTTATCGAAACCTGGCGAGTGCAATGTCTTGATACAATTCAACCTATGCCAGTAGATAAAAAACATATACAAATATTGCATAGTTCATCGGGTCCATTTGATGGACATTGGGTATGCAGTTATTATGATATGAAAAATGTATTTATTTACGATTCTTTAAATTCCAAGAAATTACATGAGCATTATAAACAATTTTGATAAGATTATTTCCAACATACAATTTTGAGAAACGTCTTGTCAAATTTCCTACCGTGCAACGTCAACCAAATAGTAACGATTGTGGTGTTTTTGCAATAGCCTTTGCGATTTCGTTGTTATTTAATATTAAACCTGAAAAAGTAAAATATGATCACAGTTTAATGCGTTTGCATTTGCTAAAAATTTTTGAGACAAATGTAATTGAGCATTTTCCTCAAGATGTGCAACATATTCCTCAAAAAGTGTTTCCATTAGCAGTAATAAAAGCAAGAGAGGCTGAAGCTATTCGTATACGTACGAAACAATATGAGACACAACAACAAAAGTTAAAATTAAGAGAGACGTTTGATATTGCTCATTCTAAAAAAGATTTGAGTAATAGTCAATTACAAACGGAATGCATTTCAAAACAATGTCCAGACACATTGAATAATCTTAATATTGAACAAATTAATAAATCTTCTCAAAATAATCAAAACGACAAGAAAAATAAAATATACAATATAAGTAAAAATTCTGGAAATAAATGTCCAACATGAAACTAATGTTCAATTAGAAGACACCAAAAAGGAATGATTTAAGTATAATTTGGAAAATCAAGATAGAAAAGAGCAGATTTTATATTTAGAAGAGAATCAAAATTTAGAAAATAATCGCGCTAAAAAGCGGCAGCGATATGCACAGAATTTTGAAAATAATCGCGCTAAAAAGCGGCAGCGATATGCACAGGATTTGGAAAACAATCGCGCTAGAAAACGACAGCGATATGCACAGAATTTGGAAAATAATCGCGCTAAAAAGCGGCAGCGATATGCACAGAATTTGGAAAATAGTCGCGCTAAAAACCGGCAGCTATATGCACAGGATTTGGAAAATAATCGCGATAAGAAGCGGCAGCTATATGCACAGAATTTGGAAAATAATCGTCTTAAAAAACGAATTCAATACAAGCAAGAAAACAAAAAACAATGTGCACAAAAACGTAAATGTTATTATTTAAATATTCAGCGTGAACGAGATAGACAAAAAAAATTAAATTCTAATGACAAATGGCTTTACAACAAACGATATTATCAGAAAATAAGCAAAAAATCTGTAGCTGCAATAAAAAATTGCAATATTGCCAAAAAAATCACTAAAAAGTATGAAAAATTCTGGTCGAGAAACACCATAAAACTTCGTAATTCTTCGGAAACATTTATAAAAAATATTATTGAAAAACTCAGTATTAAAGGCCATATTGAGAAATGATTAGAAGCTGAAAAAATCGTACGTTGGTGTATGTATATTAGAAACAGTCATGTTCGCAATATATACAAAATATTAGCTTCGATTAAAAAGAAAGCAGAAGTGAGCTTAACCCTTGTCGCAAAATGTTCTACAATTGAAGACAAATTAGATGCGTTATGTGGCAAATCTAGACATACAGCCTCATCTGAAAATTATTTCATTGATTCTACATATCATCATGTTACTTCATCGGAACCTTTGAATACGAAAGAAGAAGTTCTGAATATATTACCATTAATAAAAAATGTAATTTTATCGAAACCTTTGGGAGTGAATACGAAAGGACAAGTTGAATATATTACCGTTAATACAACAATTACAAGCAAGAAAATCGTGGTTGTGCAATACTTCATGTAAAATTGACAATCCATTTTTAATTGACCGTTATCAGAATTTCCTCGAAATCGTAAATACATGTACTTTAAAGAATGTACCAAAATTGATACAACGTATTCATGAATGTACTATGAAAATTTCAAATGAGAAATTGGGCCATACGCGTAGCTGCCATATTGATTTAACACTTTGCAAAGGAATGTTTCTTCCAATTCAATTATTATCGCCTCATTTTCCACAAGTTAGAATTATTAAGCGTTTAATTTATCAACTTACAAATTTTTATCGAAAGATGGAAAATCTGGATAAGGCATTAACTGATGCTGATTTGAACACATTGAATGAAATGGTAACTGCTGCAGAAGAAAAAGCAGATATGTACAAACATCAACAGACAGATACAATTTTGAGCGATGATGAAATTATTTTTAAATATCATAAAGCGTTTAAGGCTTTGACTAAACGTTCAACAGACACACCACGGCATATTTGTGTATCTTGTGAAAAATTATGTTATAAAAAAAATGTTTCTAAAGTTAAAGTCAATAATCTTAAAGCACAAATAGACATTCGAATTTGGACAGATTTAATGGCACACGTAAGACAAGAAAAAATTAATGCGGAATATATATGTAATTATTGTGCAGGGAAATTTCGTAAAGGCCTAATGCCTGCATATTGCATCTTGAATAATCTCTTCACACATAATGTGCTCGAAGTAATATCATCTCTAAACACATTTGAAAAAATTTTTATACAGAGAGCTAAAGCGTTTCAAACTGTCCTCAAAATGGGAACAGTTATAAATAAAAAATTGCTTCAAAGGCAAATGGTACAAAAAGTTAAAGGCAGAACATTTCATTTGCCACTTCCCTTACAGGAGACATTCAATAAATTATGTCATGATACTGACCCAATAAATCTAATCACGAAATATATATTTTAGTTAGAGGTATTCCGACAAAATCAAAGATTATTTGGGAAGAGATAGTTGATGTTAAAAAAGTATTTGACGCTTTAACGTGGTTAAAGCACAATAATGCTTTATACTCTCATATTATATTGCCAAATAATCACAATGATATAAGTTTGGCAAAATTAAAAAATTCAGAATTCCACATGGAAGAGACAGAAAATAATGCCGAAGCGACATTGGATGAAGAGGCTGAATTATTAAATGATCCGATAGAAGAGATAAAAATTGATAAAGAAGTTACATTAGAGGGTCAACAAAAAGCAATATTAACTCAAGTTACTGATGAAAATGATTATTACGAACAATATACCATTTATCCCTTATATGAAAAGAAAGCAAATAAAACTTCGACAGCCTTATACCAAATGTTAAAAGTTCAGGACTTGCCTTTGGATAATCGTGAACAATATTTAGATTTAATGTGTTTTCCAGATTTATATCCTTTTGGTATTAATGACAACATGAGACTAGACAAGTCAAACTTTTTGATCATGAATTTATTAAATGTCGTTTAACATCTAAACATCCACAATACAGATTGAATCAACAATACTTATTTTATTTATTGAACGATGCAAATATGCGTCAATTAATTCGCGGAATTTTTCATAAAATGAATGTAACTAATTCGCGAGTTCGTTATACAGCTGCAGAATATTTAGATGCAATGTCGAAAGAATTGTTGGAATCTAATATGAGTACAATATTTTCGACACTTCGAAATACGGAGCAATATTGGCGTAAGCCGAGAAGTGATTTAAATTGTATGACGCAGCATTATGGGCCTGCGACATGGTTTTTAACACTAAGTCCGAGTGAATGGTTATGGGAAGATTTAGGTGAATATATTAGTGAAGTAAATGGATGGCATGACGCTTCCTTATCTGTTAGCGTACTTGTTGCTAGAGATCCTGTATCAACATCCAGGTTTCTCGATAATAAATTTCGAGCAATGCTTGATTTTATTAACTCCATAGATCATCCAATTGGAGAAGTAACGCACTATTTCTGGCGACGAGAATACCAAGGTAGAGGTATACAACATTTTCATCTATTAATTTGGATTAAAAATGCACCGATTTTCGGTGAATCTACTATTGAAGAAGTCTCCAAATTTATTTTACAACATATAAGCTGCAAAATGCCGGATCAAAATATTTCGCCATTATTGTACAGGCGTGTTAATACGCATCAACGACATATACATAACAATTATTGTCTTCGCTCTAAAAAAGTAGGACGTAAAGTTACTCGTCGGTGTCGTTTTGGATTTCCTCGTCCTGTTACTGAAACTTTGAATATGAGAGATGTGGCAACTTCGATAGCCGGTAGAAAACACTTGAAACATAAAAGTAGACTTTATGATCTTCCTCGAACAGATAATGAAATTAATATAAATGATTATAATCCTGTTCTTCTTACTGCATGGGAAGGTAATATGGATATACAATTTATTGGTGAAAAATCATCGCTGCTTACCTGGTACGTTACTAAATATTTGAATAAAGCGGGAAAAAGTGAGTTGTCTGATTTTATTCTTAACAGTAAGAATAGAATAGATAAAAACAAATCATTAGCGAGTTATCTTTGGAATATTGCTTTGCGATTTACGATTAATAGAGAATGTGAAGCTGCTGATACTCTGTTAGGTATTCCTTTATACGGAACTGATCGAAATACAACTATTAGATGGTTAGATGTTAATCAGATACAATATCGAAAAATAAAAAGCCGCAAAGAAATTGAAGCCCTTGATGCTGAATCTACTGATATATTTTATCCATCTTTGATAGATAATCATTATCCACATAGACTAAACGAACTAGAAAATATGTCTCTCTATGAATTTGCACAGTGGTACGATATCTCGAAGATAAAACCGCAAAATAAGGATATTGAATATTATAAAATAAGTAATGGTTACTATCTTAAACGGCGGCAACGTGGATATCTTATTAGTCATTATAGATATGATGTTAATACACAGCCGGAAAATTATTTCTTTGCATTGTTGCTTATGTTTAAATCATGGCGAAAATTAGAGGATCTTAGAAACGAATGCGATACTTATGCTGAATCTTTTCACAAGGTAAAACTGCATCTTGTAGAAGCATTGCAATATCATGAAAGATTAGAAGAATTGCAAAAAGCATTTGAAACTGCGAGACAATTAGTTCAGCAATGTCTAGATGACGACTTACAAAAACAACAGTCTCAGGATGATCCTGAAAATCCGATAGGTGTTCAAAATATAGAAGCTGGTGAAGCAATGCAAGATTTTAAAGATCTTGGTGATAAAGTAATTCGAGAAATTGATGTACCTGAAATGATATCAAAATTAAATACGGAGAGAAATGATATCAAAATAAAAAACGAGTATTTGATAAAGTTATCAATAATGTAGAGTCGGATAAATTAATATTACGATTATATGTTAGCGGAAAAGGTGGTACTGGAAAAAGTTTCTTAATCAAGACTATTAAATGCTGGTAAAACAAAATCTCAACAAAGATACTGCTGTAGCAGCACCTACTGGTATAGCAGCATTTAATATAGATGGGTTGACAGTGCATAGATTACTTCAATTACCCGTTGAACATGGTCATACTCCTAAGTATAAACAACTATCTGATCATGTATTGAAAGTTTTACGAGCAGATCTTAAAGATGTTATTCTTTTTGTAATTGATGAAGTGTCAATGATATCTAATTTGACTTTAATGTATATACATCTTCGATTGTCTGAAATATTTGACACTAATTGCGATGATGGTTGGTTTGGTCGAAAGCACATTCTTTTATTTGGAGACTTGCTTCAATTACCTCCTGTACGCGAAGATCCTATCTTTATGCATTTATCAGATGAAAAAATTGCTAAACATCTGGTTCCTTAAGTGCTGTTAATTTATGGACTACATTATTTGACTATGATGAATTGACGATCAATATGCGTCAGCAAGGAGATGACTCTTACTGTCGAGAATTCGTATCAGTTTATTAACAAAATCTGATAATAAGATTTTCGAAAGTAGAAAAATATCTTTTAAAAGTGATTCTTTCAAATTTAGATTAAATGAGTTATGTAATTTTATTAATAATTTACCATCGGACACTGTTTGTTTACTTTTGCCTACTCGTAATATGTGTGACGTTGTAACGATCCGCCCCGCAATCGTTTCCCGGCCGTCATCCGCCGGAAGGCTGCCGCCCGGCGACCACCAGCCGGGCAAAATGCAGCGGCGCAATGCGCCCCGTTTAAGCATATCAAAGCGCGTTCGAATCAAGCCGTTATACGGCCGACGCTAGCTAACGCGAGGACCGTTGTCTCGGCGCCCCGAACTATCCCGAGTACCGACGGAAAACGCCGAGCGACGGTCCCTAGCGCCAAAATAATTCGTGGTAATTATTTGCGCTCGACAAAACAATCGGGCCCGACGGATATCGCCGAAATTACCCGACTGGGTAATTTCCCAGTATAAAAGAGCGATCCGACGCCGGGAAAAGACACTCCGTTTTCCGCTCCGATCAGAGCCCGTACGGCACCTGAGACGAATCCGAGAAACCGATAAGCTTCTCTTAGAGAGAGAAACCGAGGTTGGGCGCACCCAGCCTCCGCCGAGAGTTTGCGACATCTTTGAGGAAGCATCCTTGCAAATCTACCGCCGAATATACGAGGTCGGGCGCACCCGGTCTCCGCTGAGAGCTTTCAGCAAATATTCGAAAGATCCTATTTAAAACCCCGCGACGACCAGATTCAACGGGTAGGGAGTCACCTGCCGCTGACGGGCGTTCCCGTCTAGTCGTCGCTCCCAGAGAATATAAAATTCCATCCGACAATCCGAGCAACGCCCGAAATTAGTTGCTAACGAACGATAAATCTAAGCACGTCAAGTTTCCCACTCACGTGCCTCGCGCTCTCGCGCCGCGCGCTTTCGCGCCGCGTGCTCTCTCTCTCATCGAAGCGCTCTCGCACTCACGCGCCCGCGTGCCCGCACGCCCCGCGCCTACCACACGCACGTGTATACAAGGCGTTTGAAGCCCCGAGAGACGCACAAAAACGCGATAAACACAATTAGAACCGTCGTGCGAGTTTCCACGAACGTTGAATACCGACACGCCGCGTGCATCTAATGTAAGAACGGACGGGTAATAAAGATTGCCACCGTCGTTCTCGCCGACCGTTGCAGTAATCTCCGATTGCACACGTACACCGAAACTCCGAATCTTTATATACATACCGCCGCACATACATGCACACACGCACACTGTAAATACGAACATTTCTATACACGCCGCCGTACATACCTGTACACACGCAGACTGTAAAAACGAACATTTTCTATACACGCCGCCGTACACACATGCATACACGCACACTGTAAATACGCTCACCTATACATACATCCGCACACACACACGCCGGGAAAACGAATACACATCACCCACGCTACACACTTGTACATGCATTCTACGTTTAAATAAATAATTCTTATTTTTCTACACTAAACACAAGTCTACTGTCTCGCCGACACTTTCTCGAGCTCTGATCCCGACAGAGCGAAATCCGAGCCGCACTCGCGAAAGTGGTGCGTTACAATGTTCTTAATGATGCAATGTTAAGTCTCATTGTTTCCAAAGAATTATTATTAATTGCTCAAGATACGATTGAATGTATTCCGTATGTAAAGAAGGAAGTATTAAAAACATTGTCAAATAACGATGATGATAATTCTAGAACAGCTGAACTTTCAAAACAAATCACAATTAAAATTGGAGCAAAAGTTATAATTCGACGTAATATCGATGCTAGTTTAGATCTTGTAAACGGTACAATTGCTAAAGTGATTTCAATTGTACAAGATACATCTACTGATTATGTAGAAAAGATTAAACTTCTTTTACCGTCAGGTTCAGAATATGCAATTGAAAGAGTAAGTGTTAAATTTGAGGTGATGGATAGAGCGTATGTTATTAGAAAACAATTTCCTTTATCTCTGAGTTACGGAATCACTATTCATAAAAGTCAAGGATTGAGTTTGCAAAGTGCGATTATGGACATCGGTAACTCTGTATTTAGTTGTGGTCAAACTTATGTTGAATTGTCGCGAGTAACATCTCTAGAAGGATTACATTTAATTAATTACGATCCTTCATCAGTAATAGCTAGCGAAGAAGCTATTATTTAATATAATCGTCTAAAACAGACACACAATCCAAAAGCAGAAATGATTACCATGTCAAAAGAACGCCATCGCAAAGTGAAAGATGTTTCATGGGCGTTGCCAAAAGTAGTTGCTTCTGTTAAAAAACAAATTCAGATAAAGAAGTTCGACAAAGTACTGCGTGGGTCATACATGGTTTCCAAAATACAGACAAAGTTTCATGCTACGCAAATGCAGTATTGCAATGTTTATTGCATTTAAATGTTATTAGGCAGCAGTTGTTTAATTGCGATAAATCAGATGTTTTACGTATATTAATGCATCGATATGAAAATGGAATGCGCAATCTAAATACATATGCAATACGGCAATGTTTAGGAGAATATTTTTCGAACACCGCAAAACGAAATGCATCTGATTTTCTTACGACTCTTTGCGAAAAATTTGATTGTATAAGAAATTTGATAGAACATCAAGTAACTTCTACTAAGCGATGCAAAACTTGTGGTAACACAAAAACTACTGTTGATAATAATATTGCTATTTCAATTCCTGTTAATAATTTGAAGAAGAAAAGTTATAATCTTAATGATTTATTAAATATGACGTTTTCACATTGGCATCAATCACACAATGAATCATGTGAATATTGTACTGGAAATATAATATTTAAAAATGAAATAACATTGGCAAGAGAGATAGTTGTTATTCATTTAATATTATTTTCATCACAGGATGATAAATTAATGAAAGCAGCACACAAATTTAACTTATGTGCTGTCCCAACAACTTAAGTATTAGTAGCTAGACAATTGTATAAGACGATGAATGCTATACTTGTAACGAGGCACCATATGCCTCGTTCCTAGACAGCCTCTTGGGCCGACCATCCGCCCGAAAAGCGAGGCTCGGCGCCTTTGGCGCCCCCCAAACGCCGACACCAGTGGGCGTGGCCCCCACCGGAGGGACCACCCCCACCACGCGCAGCCGGGTATATAAGGCGCGCCGGCGAGCGTATCGCCACCAGTCCTGATCCCGATTCCTGTGACTCCGGATACCAGACTATCAGACAGCGGGTGTACTCGCTGTATCGCCGGATGTACCCGGACGCTGGTTCCGTTTCTCCGATACCGTTAAAGCCAGGCAGCGGACGTACTCGCTGTGACGCCGGGAGTACCCGGTTGCTGGCTACCGCTTCTCCGATACCGTTAAAGCCAGGCAGCGGGCGTACTCGCTGTGACGCCGGGAGTACCCGGTTGCTGGCTACCGCTTCTCCGACGCCGTTAAGACCAGACAGCGGGCGTACTCGCTGTGACGCCGGGAGCACCCGGTCGCTGGTTCCGCTTCGGCTTATACATACGTTCCGCGTAGATTTAAGCTTCCCTGCTTACACGCCTTTTGCGTGGCTTCCCCGTTGTACATTCCGCATAGTCGTAAGTCTACCTGCTTGACCGCTGCTCGGCAGCTTATTTGCTTGCACGCCTTCTGCGTGGCTTCCTCGTTGTACATTCCGCGTAGTCGTAAGTTTACCTGCTTGCCCGCTGCTCGGCAGCTTATTTGCTTGCACGCCTTCTGCGTGGCTTCCTAGTTGTACATTCCGCGTAGTCGTAAGTTTACCTGCTTGACCGCTGCTCGCACGCCTTCTGCGTGGCTTCCTCGTTGTACATTCCGCGTAGTTATTAGTACCTGCTTGACCGCTGCTCATACGCCTTCTGCGTGGCTTCCTCGTTGTACATTCCGCGTAGTCATAAGTACCTGCTTAACCGCTGCTCGGCAGCTTGCTTACCTGCTTGCACGCCTTCTGCGTGGCTTCTTCGTTGTACATTCCGCGTAGTTATAAGTACCTGCTTGACCGCTGCTCACACGCTTTCTGCGTGGCTTCCTCGTTGTACATTCCGCGTAGTTATAAGTACCCGCTTGACCGCTGCTCGCACGCCTTCTGCGTGGCTTCCTCGTTGTACATTACGCGTAGTCAAAAGTACCTGCTTAACCGCTGCTCGGCAGCTTGCTTACCTGCTTGCACGTCTTCTGCGTGGCTTCTCCGCTTAAACATTACGCATAGCTGTAAGTTCGCCTGCTTGTAAACCGTTCGGTCGGTTCTTGTTCGCACGCCTTCTGCGTGGCTCCCCGCTTGTATATACCCCCCTGCCTAGTTGTAAGCTTACTGCTTGCCTGCTGTACGTAGGATTAAGAACACTGCTTGACAGTCATCTGCTGGCCCGCCTTCTGTACATTAATGAGCTGACAATAAAGAATTGTTATCATCGACAAAGGAAAGCGAGTTCGAGTTTCTCCTTCTCCCGAATCCTGGCACCGGCGAGCCTGATCCGCGGCGTCGGGAAAGGTGAACCGTTACATACTTCATCATGGTTCATGTATTGATGAAGGTCATTATATAATTAACTAATTAATAATTTTTTATCGCTAGTCAATAAATTCAAATAGAGAATATTAATAAAATTCGACCAAACTAGCAAATAACTTAAACGGGCGAAGTTGGAAGAATATTTTTAGGGAGACGTATCTCTTGGTACGAAATTACAAGATTCCCTTGATCATCCTCCAACCATACCGTGAATAAATAGGCGAGAAAAATATAGGTCCGAAAAATCGCTGAAGCAGGAATTATATAAGTCATTATATAAGTTAATGTAGAGGAGAGGGTAATGGCGGCCGAAGTGAGGTGACGTGGAATTGTTATAGTGATGGTTTGGTGGAGAATAGAGCGGTCCGGAGGAAAGTGAGAAGGGCGTGAATGGTGGAGGAGATAGAAGAGGGGGAGAGGTCGCAGGAGAAATAGAGGAGGCAGCAGGGATGCAGGAGAGAAGTTTTTTTGCGAGGAAAGAAGGCTGATGTTTGAGAATTGGGAAGAATCGGAGCAAGGAAAGGAAGAGGGAGATGGTGGCGACGGAGATGACGGTTGGAGATGAGGGAACTAAGGAGCGAGACGGTCGGCAAAGAAGGATCTGACGGAGGAGTATGTATCGGCTGGCGACAGAATGAGATGCCGGGGCAACAAGTGATGGCGGCACAGGGAAGCCGGTGGGCCATGTGCGCGAGCACGTGTTACGTCAGGTTAACAGTGATACGCAGTTGAGAGTGGAGGACGTTGGCTGTGAGAATCCTTGGTGCAGTGTAAGAAGTGAGAAAATGGGTTGGGAAGAGGAATAGTTAAGAGAGTTAAGAGGAATAAGGGAAGATTTAGGAGGGATTAAGAAAGGCATGAGAGGGATTGAAAGAGAGCTGAGACTGTTGAGGGAGAGAGGTTGGGGAGCGCGGAGAGGAAAGGAGAAGGAAGACGATAGGCGAGAGAATGAGAGAGAGGAAGCGACGCCGGAGGAAGAGATCGCGGATGCGGAGAGAGAGAGCGAGGAAATGGAGAAGAAGAACGAAGATGCTGAGAGGAAGAAGAGGGATGACGGGAGAGAGAAGAAGGCAGGCGGAAGTGTGGGGGAGGGAGAGGAGAGTGTGGTGGCGTGCGACGAGAAGATCGGGAGAAAGATGGAGGGAGACAAGGAGAGGAGTTTGAATGAAGGGAGCAAGGAGGAGGGAGAGAGGGAAGGGGGGCCTGGGCAGAGGTAATGAGAGAGGGTCGGAGAGAGGAGAGGAGGTACGGGGACAAGGTTGTGAAAGGTCTCCGGACGGAGGGAAGGAGAGAAGTTTTGCGAAGAGAGGGGGAAGGGATAGAGAGGGAGGTTATAAGAAAAGAGAGTCAGGAGGTTAGGGGAAGAGATGAGGAAGAAGGAAGAAAGGGAGGGATGGAGGATGGGAGGGGAAGGGAGGAGGGTTCGAGGGGGGAGGAATATGGGAAGAAAAGAGACAGGGTGGAGAAAGAGGGTGAAAGAGAGGGTAGCTGGTGGAAGTGTGTGGAGGAAGAGGAAAAAAAGGAGGGGGAGGAGGTAAAAGGGATATGGGAAAAAGTGAAAGTTAGGATGGATAAGGAAAAGAGAAGAGAGAGGAGGAGAGAGTGAGAGAGAGGGAAGCTAGAGAGAGAAGAGAGGAACAGGTGAGAAGGGAGAGGAAAAGAAGGAAGCTAGTATGGAGGGGGATAGAGGGGGATAGAGGGGGATAATTTTGAGGAAAGGTGCTTATGTCTGAGGGTGCTGCTAGAGAGGATGCTGGAAAGAAAGGTGGCGTTAAGGGGTGTAGAGGAAAGGATAGGGGACGATGGGAAGAGCATTCTGTTAGTAGTATTGGAAAAGGAGGAGGACAGGGACGAGGTATTGGAAAGAAGAGGTGAGGTAGGGAGAAGGTGGAGGATGAGCGTAGATGAAGATCTAACGAGGGAGGAAAGGAAAATGAAGTGGAGGATTAAGGACAGGGCGAGGTTAGAAAGGAACAGGGGAAAAAGGGTAGAATATGATAGTAGGAGGTTATGGATAGAAGGAAAGGAATGGAAATGGGATGAAGAGGTGGAGAGTTGGAGAGAGTGCAAGGGGTACTAAGGAGGGGTTGGTGCTGTAAGGGAGAAAGAGAGGGAGAGGGTCAGAAGAAAGAGAGAATAGTTGCGCGGACTCTAAATCGTTTTGTATGTTATAGAGGACCTGTCGAACTAAGTCGTGCCAGGAACGAGAAGGGAGGAAAGAAAAGGAAGGAGTAATCGGAAAGAGAGAGGACTTGGTTGGACAGAGGTCATGGAAGATGGGGAAAAGAAGGATGGAGAATCTAGAGGACGAAGGAAAGAGGAAAGAAGAGAATAATACGGTGGAGGAGGATGTAAGGGGGGAGGGGTAGGAGGGGTAGAGGAAGAGGGACGGAATTCGAGGGTGGGAGGTGTGTAGTATGTAAGGGTCGCATATGGCCAGGTCGCGAGGGGAAATGAAATGTATTGTAAAGGTTCGGGACCGCTCCTTAAAAGCGCCTTGAAAACCCCATAGGGGATTCAATAAAGACATACATACATACATACATATAAGTTAATGTAGAGAAGGAGTATCTAATATTTGGGTTGAAGCTGATGATGCACAAGTTAAAAAAAGGCAGTGGCCTAGAGGTGCTAAAGATGTTTATATAATATTTTTACAAAAGATAGCTAATAAATAACATATATAATAAATAATGTATATATATATTCACATAGAAACACTCCTACCACTCGACCAATACTAGCAAATAAATTAAACGGGCGAAGTTTGAAGAATATTTTTCAGGGAGACGTATCTCTTGGTTTGAGATTACAAGAATCCCTTGATTATTCTCTAACAATCCCGTTAATAAATAGGCGAGAAAAATATAGGTCCGAAAAGTCGCTGAAGCAGGAATCGAACCTGCGTCTTTCGCTTGCCGGGCGACTGCTTTACCATCTAAGCTATTCAGACCCTTTCGGTCCTATATTTTTATCTTGCCCTTTTAATAGATGTTAGTAAACAATAATTTGAGAACGTTTTACCGGCTCTCAACGGTGAAAGATGTAAATTCTAATATTGTGTGTTAGCTCCATAATTAGGTCCAGGAGCGAATTAAATTAACTAATTAATAATTTTTTAAACCGCTAGTCAAATAAATTCACATAGAAACACTCCTACCACTCGACCAATACTAGCAAATAAATTAAACGGGCGAAGTTTGAAGAATATTTTTCAGGGAGACGTATCTCTTGGTTTGAGATTACAAGAATCCCTTGATTATTCTCTAACAATCCCGTTAATAAATAGGCGAGAAAAATATAGGTCCGAAAAGTCGCTGAAGCAGGAATCGAACCTGCGTCTTTCGCTTGCCGGGCGACTGCTTTATAGTATATCTATATATATATATATATATATATATATATATATATATATTGGATATTATAAAATAAAGAAGCAGTTATATAAAAAAATTCTTTATCAAACTTATAATTAATACTTAATCATCGAATAATTGTATTTTGATCAATCCCATATATCGCCAATAATTGGTTTCTATTTTTTACCCCTACTATTAAAAACAGAATTATATAACTTACTTTTTCCGCTTTATTCATATATTTAATAATGAACTAGATAAGCAGCAACGATTTTGAATAATCAATGTATATTTCTAATGTTTGTAATTATCCGTTATTCTTACAATAAGAGTAGCAAAGAAGATTGAAGGATCTGGATATCTATAGTAAGCAAAGAAGACCGTCGTATTTTGATGAAATATGACGGGTGTGGTGGCGGGTTCTTTGCTTATTTATTTAGAGATGTTTAACATATAGTACAAAAAAGAATGATATAATCCCTAAAAACTTATCTTTTTAAAAAAGGTGAAAAAAGGCGCCAAGTACACGCGCCATGTGAAAAAGTGTTACACAAAATACAGTGTTATTTTAAAATCAACTGAAAATAAAAACTTATGTCATGCTGTAAAATTAACCATGTGAAAAAATGTTTCACAAAATACAGTGTTATTTTAAAATCAACTGAAAATAAAAACTTATGTCATGCTGTAAAATTAATATATCCTACAAAAGTAGTGATATCAAAAAATTGCGCCAACTGCAAATAAAAACTTATAAAAATATTTTAAGCAAAAAAGATTGTACAAAATAGTTGTTTTAATTTCCTACATACATCCTACAAAACTAATGATATCAAAAATTGCGCTAACTAAAAATAAAAGCTTATAAAAATATTTTAACCATATTTAATACATTGCAATATAATTAAAGTAGTAGGGCGTATAGCTAAAATAGTTATTTTGTAAATAACTAAGTGCACAATTATAATTTAACCAATAACCATATATATTCTAAAAAGTTTAATAAAAAAAAGATTACATAAAACAAAAACAAATTAAAAATTCATACAAAAATTAAAAATTTTTACAAATTAAAAATTAAAAATTTATGCGAAAATTAAAAATAAAAAAAAATTTTGTTAAAAAAACTTGGCGCTGCTGCTTTCAAAATTAATAACTGCAATGTATCTTAAAGTATAACAAATAATTAATTTAATTTAAATATTACATCAATAACTGCATCAACCCAACATAATAACTGCAGTGTATCTTGAAGTAACAAATAATTAATTTATTTTAATAAACATTACATCAATAACTGTATTAACTTAACGTAAATGTACGAAGTACGTTAATGTCATTAGTATATTGGTCCGTTTAGCAGCGCCAAGTTTTTTAACAAAATTTTTTTTTATTTTTTGATTTTGTATAAATTTTTAATTTTTGCATAAATTTTTAATTTTTAATTTGTAAACATTTTTAATTTTTGTATGAATTTTTAATTTGTTTTTGTTTTATGTAATTTTTTTTTATTAAACTTTTTAGAATATATATGGTTATTGGTTAAATTATAATTGTGCACTTAGTTAATTACAAAATAACTATTTTAACTATACGCCCTACTACTTTAATTATATTGCAATGTATTAAATATGGTTAAAATATTTTTATAAGCTTTTATTTTTAGTTGGCGCAATTTTTGATATCATTAGTTTTGTAGGATGTATGTAGGAAATTAAAACAACTATTTTGTACAATCTTTTTTGCTTAAAATATTTTTATAAGTTTTTATTTGCAGTTGGCGCAATTTTTTGATATCACTACTTTTGTAGGATATATTAATTTTACAGCATGACATAAGTTTTTATTTTCAGTTGATTTTAAAATAACACTGTGTCCTTTGTACGTCCGTTGCAGTTAATATGGACGTCCGGTGGATGTACACAATGTCCAGCATGGACGTCCGTTGTATGTTCATAGGACGTACTTGTGCTTATTGGGATATAAATGCTATTGTCAATAATCAAATGAGATCCATATGAAATGGTAAGGATAAAGCACTTTTTGCAATTATTGCATGTTGTCATTTCGGGCAATGATATTGTTTTTCGCTTGCTGCATATTATCTAATTCATTTTTTATGATTACATCCTCATTCATATTGCAGACGTTCTTCTGTAACTATGTCTACAATTGTGACAACTATATGCAGTTGTGCAACTGGGGATATTTTGAAATAAATATTCTGCAAGATGCACAGCATTACAGTTTGCATTTAAGGGTGATATATTTCGAGTCGATATTTTTTTGTTAAAAATTGGAATATTGCACAGAATCGTTGCTCGTGTGTAATAATCTCTCGCAGCGATTTTTCCGCGTGTTAAAATATCCGTTATCAGTTTTATAACATGATCGTCAGGAATTATGCAATCATATGTATCTCTTTTATAAGCATCCCGCATACCGATATCATTTGCGACGACTTGAAAAATAGAAATAGCGCAAGTTTCAAATGCACAAGTTTCTTGCACAATAATTCGTTCTTTCTCTATTGTCGTGGCGTTGCATAAGCTGCCATTTTTTAAATTGGGATACCTATAGCATTATTAATATGATCAAATCCCAATCAGCTCATGGCGTTAGATAATTCGGTTTGACTCGCTTCGCAACCTTTTCATTTTCACTATCCGATGTTTTTTTTTCTTACATCGCCAATTTTCTATTTTATTTAATATCTATCGCGTAATCTCGTTTTTATTTTCTGTATTGTTATCCTCCATATTTTCATTTTTTCTTTCATTCTCATTTTTCATTGAAAATGATTTATCCATTATTGGCGCATCTGAGTTCTTTACTGGGCTCATAATATCTTTGCTTAACGTTTTTTGATCGAATGTACCAGTCGTTAATAGAAGCCTACCCTCTAAATATTCGAGATGACGGATAACAAATTTATCGATGCGCATAGGCAATTGATTTTTAAATTTGATCTGATCTTTAATTTTGAAAATTCAGCTTCGACAAATGATGACGTAACAATTTGTGAACCACGTTTAAAGTGTGATCTCATTATGCCTGTTTATAAAGGTAAATAAGTCATGAGAAATTTTATTGAGATTTTTTTGCAGCTTCGGGACTGTAATATGCATTCACAACACTTCCATTATGCGAGTTACGGGAAATTTCTTGTGCAAGAAATACATTTTCTGTCTAAGTTGTCTAGTATCCTTGTCCAATGTCTTCGTCGTCGTTATAATCAAGAGTATTTTTTTCAATATTATCAATAATTACTTTAACATAACATTATTTATATACGTCTCTCAAATGTATTTCAGACGACAATAATGTTCCACTTTCGTCTAGACCTATTTCCTCGCTCAAAGCTACTATTAATACTGATTTTATAAAATCATTCAGTAAAATTTTCTATCTGATAAACCCGTCCTAAATATCTTTATAAAATTTCGGATTTTAAGCGCTTTTCCTCTTAGACATGCCCATTTAGCGATCATACCTATAAAATGGCTAATGTCCAATCTTATGTAACATTGTGGAATGTTACCAGAATATATATTATTAATAATATTGTAATTTGCATATAATGATTTAAATCTATAACAATTTCCGAATATACGCGCAACTGCGATAAAAATTGCCTTCCCAAAATCTATTACTACAATTCTGGATATTAATGCACCATCTCTTATAATTTCGGATAAAAAATAACTTATTATCGATGCATCCTGCTTTGCAGAGACCATCTGGAAAGCAGGAAAATTACTAAGCTCGGAAACGCACACACATTGATACAAAAATAAATGTGACTTTTCTCCATCGGGGAGTCACAATTTTTTCCCTATGCTTCCAGTGGCATCTATAGTTAAAAAGCAATTAGCATCTTGCTTATGAGTTTTTTATAAGCTGTTGTTCTAACAACCAATACATACAATAAAACGGATTTAATCCTATGTTATGTATTGTACGCAAGAATCTAGTGCACTTGGCGATATATAAATTTTGCAAGGGATAAGTATTACGTAATTGTAGAGGTTTGTCTAATTCTACTTGTTTCGCCTTGCGCAAAACTGTCGCATCATATAAAGTTGATGGAATATTATCACCAAATGTCATTAATTTTTTCGCTTCTTCATTGCGCCAAACATTAACACTTTTATGTTCATTTAATAATTCATTCGCAATTTTTTCGCGTAGAAATCCTTTTAATGGTCTTTTTCTTTTATGTACAATTTCCGTAGAAAATCCGGCGAGAGTGCATTCAAATATGATATTATTCGCTTTCATAGGTTTATTGTACAATATACCTACAAGATGCGCGCCACATTCGTTGCACATACCTTTAAATCACGCATAACACTTAGTATCGCTATTAATATAAATCTTAGCGCGTTTAAATGTAAATGCATACGGTAATTTTGTTTGCTCTCATATTTTTTCAGCAAAAACATGTGTTCATTTGCTTGCTTGCAACGACATATATCTTCGTTTGTCACGTCCGTATGTTGGGCGTGTAGGTTTTATTTGCGCCTACTTTTCTTCCGAAATTATAAGTTTAAAGTTTTTCAAAGTTTCAGAAGTGGAAATGTTATCGGTCATGTTATAGGTATTATCTTTTAAATTTGTAATAGCAATATACTGAAAGTATGTGGACAGATGAGGATGTCGAGGTACCGACTAATAAGAATACTATGATTTAGCAAAATTAAGCAAAATTCTACTAGTGAACGGTGGAACACTTATTATAGTCCAATTCAAAGTCATAACGCTTTAGCAATAATAATACATGTTTTAAAATATCCAGATTATCCGAAATTGTATATGTCGGTATCAAAATGTCATCTATATATACAATAACTTTATCCTCCTTAATCAAGGGCTGTAAAATCATAAGAAGTCTTTTTTCAAATTTTGCAAAGGCCTCACAATACCCGAAAGGCAATGTATTATATTCGTATTGGCCATCTGGTGACGCAAAAGCAAAAAACTTTGTGTGATCTAAATGAATTTTAATATTATGAAAACCATCCTTGAGATCCAATAATGAAAAGATATTCTTATTAGAAATTTTAGTGAGACAATCCTCGATTAAGGGGAAAGGATATTTTTGTTTAGGCACTCTTTCATTTAACGGGCGCAAATCAACGTAAACACGTAAAGCGCCATTTTCTTTTCAATAGGAATAATTCTAGCACAATATTCCGATGTGCTTTTTTTAATAATATTCCTTCGAAGCAGGTCATCCACAATTTCCCTTATCTGCAGTTTTTTAGTCCAAGTAAAAGCGCCTTGGGCTATATCTATACGTAGAGTCATTCTTTAACTTTACTTTAACAAAGTGTAACGGGTCACCTTTCCCGACGCCGCGGATCAGGCTCGCCGGTGCCAGGATTCCAGAGACGGGGGAGATTCAAACTCGCTTTGTCCACAGAACGTATGTTTATCGCGTACTTAGGAATTATACAGAGTGAGGCTCGTGTGAGCCGAACGATAGATCTTATGAGCTAAGGCACACGGAATAAGTACGAGCGGTGCAAACCTGACAATGGATCTTACCAACTACGGAAAGCGGTATACAAGCGGTGCAAACCGGATCTTACCATCTTTGGAACGCGGAATATGTACAAGCGGTGCAAACCGAATCTTACCAACTATGGAACGCGGAATATGTACAAGTGGTGCAAACCGGATCTTACCAACTTTGGAAACGCGGAATATGTACAAGCGGTGCAAACCGAATCTTATAACCTACGGATATGTACAAGCGGTGCCTTCGTGGCACGGGTCTCGAACGCTAGTCCGATGGTTATCTCAGTAACCGGGTCGCACGGCGTAACAGCGAATCGCCTGCTGCCTGTGATAGCACCGGTGAGAAAGCACCCAGCAACCGGGTCGCTCGGCATAACAGCGAATCGTCCGCTGCCTGGGGTAACGGTGTTAAGAAACCGTCTAGGACCAGCGAGTCACCCGTTTCCTGGTGAAATCGGAGACAGGGATGCCGTCCAGTAACCGGGTTGCTCGGCGTAACAGCGAGTCGCCCGCTGCCTGGTATAGCGGTGTCAAGGAGTCGACCAGTAACCGGGTCGCCCAGTGTAACAGCGAGTCGCCCGCTGCCTGGTATAGAGGAATCAGGAGCTGGATACGGACAGGAGTCGGGAACAGGACTGGTGTCGAAGTGCTCGTCGGATCGCCTTTTATACTCGGCGGTCGGCCCCCACGCGCGTTCCGCCGTAGTGAGGCGGCCCTTGTGGTGGGGCCGCGGCACTGATGTAGAAGTTTGGGGGTGGGCGTCATAGGCGCCGAGCCTTGTTTTCGGGCGGTTGGTCGGCCCGAGAGGCATTTCGCAACGGGCACTAGGTGCACCGTTACAAAAGTAATAATCCTCGGCAGGGATCACCTTTGTATTTACCTACTTCTAAAATGGTGGCAACCAATTATTTTTTTGTATCCTCATCAAAATCAGTATTAATATTTGATAATACATTTTTAAGATCATCTGACTGTTCTTCTAAAATATCTGCGGAAGCAACTTCAGTGAAAAACTTTAATCTTTTATTTTCTTTAGAACAATTGAAAAGACAGGAAATCTCGACCAAGAATAATCTGATAAGAAAAAGTATCTTTTATAATATGAAATAGAATTTTAGCATTAACCATGGGGAGAGATTCCAAAACGATAGAGGTTGATACCGTTTCAATAATTTCAATAGGTTTGCCGTTTAACGCTTTATACGTTTTTCCAGATGAATTTAACAGAACATTTGGATTAAAGAATTTATAGAAAGTTTTGGAACATATAGAGGAAATTGGGCTGTCTGTATCAAATAAAGCAGAAACCATAGAATTAAAACCATTGATCGCAATAACATTAATGATATGGTTTAAAACTGTGCGGTATGAACGGATACAGCCGAACTGAGGTATTTCGGAGTCGTTTAGGTGTCGACAGGACAATAGAGTAATGTAGAAGAACACGTGTTGTTGGCGTGCGTGTATGTTGTCATCGTAACAACGAAATTGTTTTTATTCGAGGTGACATAACATCAACAAGGACGAGTGTATAATAAACAAGTATAACTATAGATCATGCGGTAATGGCAAAATCGAGCAGATTAAATTAACTATATCCGATACATCCCGCTCGCCTCGGTCACGTGTAAGTGAAATCAATGGTTTTAACATAGCAATGCCGCTCGCCATGACTATACAGCGACTATAATTGGGAGCATTGATCAACGTGATTTGGTAGTAATACGCATAACTTTGATACGGAATGTATCAATGTGGTGCATTCCATCCTTATTGTGACAACTCGGATTCTCTGACCAGGTCCAAGGTAATCAGCTCGAACCAGTGGCCACTTGGGAGGAAGTCTGGTGTCTACGAATAGGCAGAGGTCGCCGATCTGGATTGGCCTGGTTGAATGTCGCCATCTTGTCTTGGTTTGTTTGGTGACGAGATATTTTTTCGACTATCGATCCCAGAAGTGTTCGCACATTTGCCGTAAAAGTTGCCACCGAGAGAGTCTATTGCTGTTTACGTCACATAAGTTAGGCTCTGGAATTGCCGTAGGAGTCGTACCTATGAGAAAATGACCTGGTGTTAAGGCGACAACCTCAGTCGGATTATTTGAAAGAGGTTGCAATGCTCGAGAGTTTAAACAGGCCTCGATTTGCGCTACCAATGTTGCCATTTCCTCATATGTGAACGTATGCTTTCCAAGAATTCGACAGAGATGCTTGACGGATTTGACATCAGCTTCCCATAACCCTCCAAAGTGAGGAGAGGCAGGAAGGATGAATTGCCAATCGGTGCCATCATTGGCTAGGAGTTCATTGACTTATTGTCTAAACGTTGAGCAGGACTCAAACAATTGGCGGAGTTCGGTGTCGGCGCCAACGAAGGTGGTGATGCGATCACTCATAAGTGTTGCACAAATACCGCGTTGTGACGTAAAACGTTTGTAGGCCGCGATGAATGCGGAGTAATCACTCAAGACATCAAGGTGGACTAGGCGAGTAGCTAGGCAATTGAATATGACGATATAGCCTTTATACGAGCGAAAACCGCGACCTTTATTTGTTCGAAGATTTATTGGATCGGCATAATCAAGTCTTGTATGTAAAAATAGTCACGACAGAGTAACTCGAGTTGCAGGTAAATCTGCCATGACTGATACATTCGCGGAAGTACGAAATCGGCGACACATGACACAGTTATCTATCTGAGCTTTTACCAGAGTTTGATAATTCATTATCCAATTATTGCGACGTATATAGCTCAACATAAGCTGCGTATCATCGTGCATCGTAGTTATGTGAGTGTGAGCGATGATTAGCTGGATAATTAAGACTCCTTAGGGAGAATGATGGGATGTTTCTCATCGTAGTGAAGAAGAGGATGACGTAGCCGCCCTCCAACTCGAAGTATTGTTGCTTTATCAAGGAATGGAGACAGTTTGATGAAGCTACTCTTCGAGGGCAGTTCCTGTCTTGATCAAAGAACTGCGACTTCTGAAAAGTGGTAATTTTGGACGGTATGCACCTAATAGTGCTTAGGGTCCTGAATTTCAGCAGAGGTGAGAATCCCAGTAACCCGTCGATCCGTAGGTGATTGTATATTTCGAATAAATCGTAGGCAATATGCAGTCACGCGTAGCAATTTTAATAAAGTTGAATGGTTTAGTTCTGCCATAAGAATGATTTTCATGACAACTATGAGCAAGCACGCGCTCTTCCACGTCGACTTCAATAATCGCTGGAGACGACTTTTGAGGTCAGCATGTGGAATGTCGAGATAACCATTAGGGGCCGTTCCACCAAAGATGATGATCGCCGATCTGCTCTGGGGACAATCCACGTAAAGCGCAGTCGGCAGGGTTGTCAGCGATTGGCACGTAGCGCCACGTTACATCTGGTGCCTTAAGGTGAATATTGCTAACACGATTAGCAACATAGCAACATCGCGTGGAATGGCCTTGGATCCAAGTCAATGCGACAGTTGATTCAGTTTACAAATGTATCGGCGTAGTCGTGAAATTCAGCAAACGATGCACAAATTGGACGAGTTGCGATAACAGATGAGCAGCACAGAGCTCCAACGGGGAATTGAAAGTCCTTCACGGGAGCAGCTTTAGTCTTAGAGATGAGAATCGATATTTGGACTTGGTCAACGTCGTTAAGTATAATCCCTAAAAACTTACCTTTTTAAAAAAAGGTAAAAAAAAGGCGCCAAGTACACGCGCCATGTGAAAAAGTGTTACACAAAATACAGTGTTATTTTAAAATCAACTGAAAATAAAAACTTATGTCATGCTGTAAAATTAATATATGCTACAAAAGTAGTGATATCAAAAAATTGCGCCAACTGCAAATAAAAACTTACAAATATATTTTAAGCAAAAAAGATTGTACAAAATAGTTGTTTTAATTTCCTACATACATCCTACAAAACTAATGATATCAAAAATTGCGCCAACTAAAAATAAAAGCGTATAAAAATATTTTAACCATATTTAATACATTGCAATATAATTAAAGTAGTAGGGCGTATAGCTAAAATAGTTATTTTGTAATTAACTAAGTGCACAATTATAATTTAACCAATAACCATATATATTCTAAAAAGTTTAATAAAAAAAGATTACATAAAACAAAAACAAATTAAAAATTCATACAAAAATTAAAAATTTTTACAAATTAAAAATTAAAAAGTTATGCGAAAATTAAAAAGGCCGGGACCGAATTTCCCCATGTTTTGTGCGGGGTCCTTTGCGTATATTTTAATAAAGTTTTGAATAAAGCGCAACCATCTATACGGATATAGCATTGTAGTATCGATTTACTTTTGCACGCATTTGCATAATCTTTTATTGTTGTGAAAGATGTAAAGCATCGTATAACAGCATTTAATAATGCTAACGAAAAATCCACGACAACTTCGTGCGCGTAAGGAGCACTTATTCAACACTATTCTAGTAACGATCAGAAGTGGATATTATTGGTTGTGTGCCTTTCGGATAACATTTGTGTTACCGAAAATTGTTTGTCATTGTAATGCATAACTATATGATACAAAAAGATATGTTTCGATAATGTTTTATCTGGTCTCATTAATTTTTTCACAATACTATCTGTAGCATCAATATATGTATATTGTACTTATATTTTTTAAGCAATATTTTCGATATACTTGTAGCTGGTGGTTAGTCCAATAATGGATGAAAAACGGATCTATGCCAATATTATGAATGCAATTAGCATAAGCTCTATATTTCATAATACATAAGGCTCTTATCGGATCGGCGTCAAAAAATTGCGACCTTTTATACTCATTTTTTGTCACATGCAATGTTGTCGATTTGTACAAATGCGGAGGTTTCGGATCTCCGAGTTCCATAAGTTCGTTGACTTTTTCGGCACGATATACCTCAATCGGTTTAATATTTAATTCTTTTCCTAGAATCATTCTCAATGGTTTTCTTAAATATAGTTTACTACATTTTCCAGTGCCTTTAAATATTTTACATTTCAAAAGCACAACTTCTGTATTGCAGTTTTTCGCTATGTCACATCGTAGATTACTACCACATTTGCAACTACCTGAATAAAAAAATATTATTTTTTATGTAATTAACGTTGAGAACAAAATTTTTTATTTTGTCTGCAATTTTTAATAATTATATATTATATAAAATAAATAAATAATTAATTAAATAATTATATACTATATAAAATAAATAATTAATTAAATAATTATATACTATATAAAATAAATAAATAATTAAATAATTATATATTATATAAAATATATAAAACTTTTTTAATTATACTTATTTTTGAGTTAAGTCTTACTTATATACAGCTATAGTTACATTTAAGAGAAAATAACTTTATAATTAAAATTTTATAATTACTGTTTGTATATCCAGATGTACCAACATTAGACAAATAATGATTACAAAACCGAAATCCACATTTCATGTGTATTGCATCCCAAATTTTATGTGTAATGAAGTCTTCCCAAATTCCTGGGCGAAGAATTTTCCAAATTCTATTCCGCATTTTGTTTCGTTGCATATGTTTATATGTTTTGTAAACAATTAATTCTTCGAACTCGTGTTTGGTATTGTTATTATAAAATTAATGGGTTCTACATTAATGGATTCCATAAACTTTTCATTTCAATGAGTACTGTCACTTACATCTGAATTAATGCTATCACTCAAATTTGAATCATTTGTAGTATTCACATCTTTTGGATGGCCAATAAGTTGCTCACGTATGCCATATCTGTTGCATGACACTATAGTATATAATAAAGCAGGCGTTACACGGTTACATAATGCACTAGATATTTTGGACCACACTACATCATGCTTAGATACTATTTTATCTGATACTACGATACGATTTTTATATACTAAAACAGTATGAATAATATCTTCACTACAAACTTTAGACGGACGTCCTATTCTAGGACACATTTTGAACAGATGCGACTGATGCTACTCAAAGCGTTAGATTAAACAGTAACAGTAAGAAGCTCACGGTAGAGAGTAAAACAATGAATGATCGACACAGTGCCGTTTGCCAGAAAAACAAATAAAACACTCTCTCTCTCTCTCTTTCTCTCTCTCTCATAAGTTTTATATATGTATAATGTTGAGCATTTAAGATATGATCATTTTAAATATTAAGAATAAACAATGTATTCGCGAGCGTAATATGAAAGAGCGAGAGAAACGAATATAAGCGTCTGGTTAGCTAGGAACTCAGTTTAGGAGCACACCACACGTTAAGTACACAAAAGTCAATTTATAACACACAAAAAAAGTCAAAGTATTTACAAAAGAAGCAATAAAAAATAAATTTACAAAAAAAACGAAAGAAAGAGTTTAAATCGTTTTGCAACGTAACTCGCGAAACGCGATTGCGTGACAAAGAAGTCACGATTTTTCAAGACACACGTACTTTGCGACTAAGTATTTTAGGCGACGTTTTATGCGATTTCGTAAGCGGTTGATCTGCGGATTAACTTTGCGGTTTGTGAGCGATAGCTGACAAGAACCCGTCGCTGGTGGGCGCATCTTTTATGAGTTTCGCAAAGGGGCCGTCTTATCGGTGATCTCCAATAAATTTTGAGAGATTTTTAAAGGTTTAAGGTGCCCCCCGGGCGCTACGGTTTATTGGCTGCCGACGGGTCTTGCGGGTTGTTCACGCACTTGACATGCGTGAGGTGCGCGTCAACGTGCGTGATCGATAATCGACTGCCCACGCGACGCCTTTGCGCATGTTTGGTCTGTCGAGATTAATCGATCGACGGCTAATAGCAGTTAGCAATATTTATTTTTGTCCATGTCTTTGAGTGGAGAAAGAAACTAACGTCGCCGATATATTTCTTATTTTCAGATGACAAATAAGAAAGGATAATAAATAAGAAAAAGTTGAAACGCTTAATTGAGGAGAAAGGTCGTCGTTTTACAGTCAACAAGCAATAAATTTAATGTTTAAGCATAAGAGCGATGCGAGATATAATTATTAATTGCGCCCGCAATGTACGCGCGAATGCGATCTTGAACATTCCCGCCTGCCTTGTCATTATGTGACGAAATATTACGAGTCGATATGGTTGATGGTTAATCGATTAATAATCGATATCACTAGCGTGATTGCGGCACGTATGATAGAGAGGCGGTGCCGGGCGCGCGACTGCGCGGAACGAAACACGTAGTGACCGCGTGTCGCAGCACGTGGTGAATTGTTGGAGTGTAGTGACTCGAGAGCAATTGTGAATTAACAGACAATAATTAATTAGAGCGTAGTGAGTCGGTGTGAGTGTGCGAACAAGAGGTGAGTGAGTGAGAATGCAGTGCAAGAGTGAGTGAATGAATGCAGTGCGTGTCATCGGATGAAGTTCGGTGTGTAATGAGAATGTACAGCTGTTTACGCGAAGAAAGTGAGTGCATTCTACGAGTGATTGTGTTATTCGTGAATGTGCGGTTGTGCGGCAGTGCGGAGTCTCAAGCATCCTCCGTTAGTGACGACGTGTCGGCGATCCCCGGTAACAGCACGACCTTGGTGAGCGGTCGCACAAGCTCTGAAGTGGGTGTCCGAAGAGTCACCACGCGCACGACTCCGTCATCTCCGGGGTGAAGCTTGACGATCCTTGCGAGGGGCCATCGAGTAGGCGGCGTGATCTTCGAGCGGATCAAGCAGAGGCATCCGATGTCAGGAACTGCCTCCGTCCTCAGTCACTTTGGTCGTGAGGTTAGTCCGTGCAGGTACTCCCGCGACCACCGTTGCCAGAAGTGGTCGCGCATCTTCTGCAGGAGTTGTATGTAGTAGTATGTAGTATGTAGTCGTTTATTCATTCCCCTTAGGGTTTCGAAGGCGCTTTTAAGGAGCGGTTCCGAACCTTTACAAGTTAAATATATTTCCCCTCGCGACTTGGCTATAAGCGACCCTTACATCCTCGTACCCCCCTCCCTCACGTTTTCTATTCCCGTTCCCTTCCCCCCTGTTTTCTTCTTCAACTCCTTATGCCTCTCATATCTCCTTCCTCCCTCTTTCCTTTCTGCTTTCCTCCACCTTTGTCCTTCTTAATCTTTGCGGTTTCCTCCTTCCCTTGCCTTTCCTTTCGTCTCTCCCTCATCTCTGTCGATCATTTCCTTTCCGCTTATCCTTTCCTCTGCAAAACATGACACACAAGATAAAATATTTTCCATCTCAAATCCGTCTTGGACCTCTCGTCAAACCTCTCCCCCTCCATTCTTATCCTGCCCTTGCAACCGGTTCC
This sequence comes from Lasius platythorax, assembly GCA_963971435.1. NCBI lineage: Eukaryota > Metazoa > Arthropoda > Insecta > Hymenoptera > Formicidae > Lasius > Lasius platythorax. Next base: position 21,515,040 of record OZ020538.1, read on the forward strand.
AGGTTGTTCGATGGACAAGGGGCTAATCGACCACGCAGCTCAACAAGGAACGGATTGCCCGTTTGATGAAGGACAGTCCGACATTATCAAAGGCATGGCATCCACACCAGATTGCTAAAAGCAAAAGAACATATAATTAATATCGTACATATCATAATACGTGTAAAAATATATCATATATCTATTATAAAGCGTTTATTATTATAATCTCCATAAACAATTATATTTCATAACTTAAGTATAGTTTTGCATATTACCATCCGAGATACATTCAAAACTAAAGAAACATTAAGATTGAGTCAACTCTGTCAACGTGGTACAATTAACGTAAATCGGTGATAGTCATGATGACTACAGATAATTGCAACTTGGATGTTAGCTCGTTTATACATGTTACCGATAACGTTCCTTGTAAAACGAAGGAAATATAAGACTTACGCAAATACTTAGAAAACTTGGTACTTACCATAAGTCGGTCACAATGATTTTAGTTGATACTCTCAGTTGGAGTATAGTTTTACACATTATCGACCGCGATATATACTAATAAAAGATAATGGTAAGGATAAGTCGATATTTGCAGAAACCAACGAATGAACTAAGAAAACACATGATTTTACAGCTAAAGCGATGAAAACTATGGAAAGGAAGTTATTTTATGTTCTAAAGATAAAGATAATTAATTTTTGTTTATAATTAAGAATACGTTATCGTTTTATGGATAAAAGGTTCATTGGTTGGTAAAACAATGTATCTATTAAGTAAAATAATGTATCTATTAAGTTAAAATATATTTTAAGTAAGTTAATCTTAGGATAAGTTACCGACACGGCGTAAATGGTAAGCGATATCGATAACGTACCGTCAGTCGATAAGAGATGACGGGAGAAGCGTGTCCACTCGACGAAGAGCTAGAGAAGAATGAATCTGATTGGCTAACAACATTTTTGGGCGTAACTCACGCGATTGGTTATGCGAAGCATAGTGGGGAGTCAAATATCGCGCAGAGTATAAAATGCGTACGCAAAAGCAAGACGAGGTCTGTTCCTCGCGTAAACTTGGTTGATCGACAGCACGGTCGATCGATCACGTATCTCCCGTTAACTCGCGTGCGATTAATTTAGTAAGTCTCGCGAACGTTGCGCGTGAACGTGAGTGTGTCTGTATGTGATCCGAGTGCGCGGAAAGGTCATTTACCGTATCTGTGAATGTGTGTGTGTGTGAGCGACATTCTCGAATGTCATCCACCGATCCTAAGGATATCGACGAAGTCTGCCAATTTCGAGGACCTCCCGAGAATCGCAGAACCAGAATTCGATTGGATCAAACGCACCACGGATACATCCTACGGCCAAAATATCTAGAGGCAGGCGCGGAAATCGAGCTGGCATGATCCTCAATTAGTATCCCGAGCGGATGTTACCACCTTGGTGTTTGTACAGGCTAAAACACTGGCGACCGTTTTAAGGGCTATCACGCCGCATAACACCACCAGTGAGTCGATCTTAACACTCAATTCGTTAGTTCCGGTTACACCCTAACCCTCCTCAACCTTCCTCCACACCTCCATTTCTTCGTCCCACTTTAACATTCCCTATCCTCTACCCATAAACCCCTGCTATCAAACACTACCTTTTTCCCCTTCCCCTCTCTAACCTTGCTCTTCTCTTGATCTTCCACTTCATCTTTCTCTCCTCGCTCGTTTAATCCTTGTCCACTTCCATTCTCCATCTTCTCCCAATCTCCCCTCTTTTTCTAAAATCTCGTCCCTATCTCCCTTCTCCTCCATTATCACCAACAGCATACTCTTCCCCCTTCTCCTATCCTCTCCTCCACTCCCCTTAACTCCACCTTTCTTCCTAAGATCTTTTTTAACAACAAATTCAAAAGCCTGCACCTTTCCTCAAAGTTATCCCCCTCTATCCCCTTTTACACCAGATTTCTTCTTCTCCTTTTTCTCCTTACCTGTTCCTCCAATTTCTCTCTAGCCTCCCTTTCCCTTTCTCTCTCCTCCTCTTTTCTCCTTTTCTTTTCTATTCTATCTTCCAACTTTTTCCATAACTCTCTTTCCCCCTCCTCCTCCTCCGCCTCTTTTTCCTCCACCCACTTCCACCAGCTATCCTCCTCTTTCCCCCTTTTTGCTATCCTACTTTTCTCCTTTCCACCTTTCTCCTTTTTTCCTTCCCCCTTTCTTCCTCTCATGCCCTCTACCCCCTTCTCTCACCGCCTCTCTTCACTTCTTCCTCTTTCTTTCCTCCTGCCTTTCCCTCCTTCCTAATTATCTGCCTCTCCCTTCCCTTTTCCTCCCTTCCCGCTTCCTCCTCTTTAACTCTCCTGCCCCCCTTTCTTCCCTCCGACATATTCCTTTTCGCACTTTTAACCTTTCCCTTTCCCTCCGTTGTATCTCCCCTCCCCTTTCTTTCCCGTGTATTTTTTCCCTTCTCTCTCGTCCTTCCTCGCTCCCTCCTTCCTCTTCTCTCTTCTTTTCAGTACCCTCGGTCCCCGATCCATCTCTCTCACTACACGCCGCCGTCTCCTTTCTTTTCCCCTTCGCCTCTTCGTCAACCTCGCCTACTCCCTCTTCCTCTTCCACTCCTCTTACAGCACCTTTCCTCTTTTTCCCTTTTCCTTTTTTTTCCTTACTTGCAACCTCGACCTCGTCTTCCGTCTTCTTCTCCTCCCCCTCGCTCTCTAACTTGTCATTTTCCTCTTCCTCTCATTCCGTCACTCTCATCCCTCTCACTCTCAGTCCTCTCACATCACCTTTCCTCTTCTTCCCTTTCTACCTCGTCCACTGCCTTTTTCTCCTTTCCCTCGCTCTCTAACCTGTCACTTTCTTCTTCCACCTTTTCCGTTACTCTCAACCCTCTCATTCTCAGCAGCCTCAATTCTCTTTCCACTCTTTCCATTCCTCTCCTGATGCCTTTCAACTCTCTTAGAATTTCCTCTTCTCAACCCATCTTCTCTTCTCTCAAGGCTTTCCACTGCCGAAATTATTCTTTCCACTCTTCCACAACTCACCACTACGCCGTTGCAACACGTGCTCCACGCACAGGCCCACCGGCTCTCACGTGTCGCCACCACCTGTTACCTTTCACCTCACTCCTGCTATCAGTCGGTAATAACTCTGGTTCATCCTTCCTTACCGACCCCTTGACTCAGTGATTCCCTTTCCTTCTGCCCTCTTTCACCGTCGCCACCATCTCCCTCTCTCAACTTCTTGCTCCCGGGGCCTTTTACTCCGATTCACCAACTCCTTTACATCCGCGAAACTCCACTCCTCCTGTGCTCACGGAGCCTCCTCCATTTCCACAGGTTCCTCCGTATTCTCTTCACCGATTCCTCTTCTCACACATTTCCCAGCCTCCTTCAACCACTCATCTTCCTCCTACTAAACTTCTGCACACTAGCCACAAGTCAATACACTCTAACCGCCATCTTTTTTCCTCCCATCTTCTGCAGGAGTTGCCACCGGGATAACGTGTTCTTCTTTGTTTTAGTTAGCGCCGGTTCAGGTACGGCAAGAAGTGGAGTTCCGATCAAAAAATGCCCCGGTTTAGTGCGGAGAAGTCTTCCGGATCATCCGTCAATGCTTGCAGTGGCCGTGAATTTAGGCAAGCCTCTACTTGAGCGAGGAAGGTGCTTAGTTACGTGAGCTTGCTCTCACCGATGACTCTTCTGAGGTGGTGCTTGGTGGACTTCACTGCAGCCTCCTAGAGGCCTCCAAAATGCGGCGTGGCAGGCGGATTGAAGTGCCACCTTACTCCGCTGGAGCTTGCTGTGTGTGCTATGCGGCGGCCGTCGGGCGAGGCTGCACAGAAGAGGTCGCGCAGCTCTCAGTCGGCTCCGACGAAATTGGTCCCGCAGTCCGAATATATGTTCGTGCAGAAGCCTCGACGTGCAGTGAATCGGCGGAATGCGGCAAGGAAAGCCTCGCTTGAGTAGTCCGATGCGTCCTCAAGGTGTACTGCTCTGGTGCAGAGGCACATGAAGACGGCGATGAAGCCCTTGTACGCTCGATGCCCTCGCCCCTTGGTCGTGCGGAGGTTGATCGGACCAGCGCACAGTGGGCCAGGAGACTAGAAAAAGTGGCCAAAATTCAAAAATTTGTTTTATTAAAGTAAATGCATCTCTATAGGGGGTTTTCGAGGTTGCTGATTCCGAATCTGATGTCCGAATTTCAAAATTCAAAATGGCGGACTCAATATGGCGGCCAAAATTTAAAAGTGTATTCGGATGTGCCTGAAAATTGGTATTTTGAGATTTTTGGGATCCCTGATTCCGAATCTGATGCCGAAAATTCATGATTTTAAAATGCGGAACCAATATGGCGGCCCTAAAGTTTAAAAAACAAAAATTTCAAATTTAAACGCCAGCAATTAGCTTATAGAAGCTGTAATTTCCGGGTCTACCACGAGGAGGTTACTATGCAATTCAGACCCCTCATTCGTCTTATAAATTATTCGGGGTGCTTTCTGAGTGAGTCCCCTCGCCTCTCACATTTTGGGGTGCTTTCTGAGTAAGTCCCCTCGCCTCACATTTCGGGGTGCTTTTTGAGTGAGTCCCCTCGCCTCTCACGTTATTTAAAAAAAAACCTTCAGAAATCAATGACCTTAAATTAATCTTCATCCGACAGCTCAACGTCGCTTAAGAACAAGAGTGTTTCTTGAAGACCAGATGAGACCTCATCGCTGGCCTCGTCCTCAGCGTGACAGCTCGAAATTGTATCTGCTTCAGGTATTGCAAATAACTCTGTCACTTCAGGAAGAAAAGACAGTCGTCTTCTATTTTGAATTCTTTTCTGAAGACCCACTGTCGATATAATTGGATCCGAGGTATCCATCGCTCTATAGAAAATGTCTTCCAGGTTTGCTTTACGACTGTGCTTTCTGCTGCGACCCTGCCTGTACTTTTTATAATCCTTATTTCTGGCCTCCGATGCCTCCTCACCAAGCATTCCCACAGGAAGCATATGGAAGCTTATGATTTCAGGAGCATGGATCAGGATTTTATGCAGCGTCGAAGACATCGGGTACCAAGAGTAGCGAGCGACATAAATCTGAGCTGTAGATGTGCACAGTGTGTCAAAACAAACAGGATTAATCGGGAATTCGCAGGAAGGGCAATTAAAATTGTCTTGAAGTTACGCACCAGCTGACGGTTCAACCCAAGATAATCGGCAAAAGGATCGGGATGTTCAAAAGCTCGACGTGCCGTGTTTCCGTCATTGGTAGTGCCACTACCTCCTACTTTTGGTTTGTCTACTCTTAAATCTAACTTTTCCCAAAGAATCACCTGAACTTCTTGTTTTCGTCTCGCAAACTCAGCCTTGTCACTTTTACTTCTCATCTGCCACTTTTTTATGTTAATTCGATATGCTATATGCAGGCAACACTCGAGAAGTCGTATCCAAGCATGCAGGGGGCTGATTCCATATTGGAGTGAATTTGGATTAGGTAAAAATAAGCCTTTCAACCGATTGGAAAGGTCGTTGAATTTGTTCGGCGTTGCGTGACATATTGGGCAAGTCTGCATCGATTTGGTTCCCGTAATGATATTGAGAACTTTTCCGTCTATTAAAGTCAAGAGTAACGAAAAGAGTACCCGTATACGATAATCATTCAAATTAATTTCAAAAATCTTTAGTTGATTTATCTGATCTTCTATCAGTTGCTTTTGTCTCATGATCACATCGCTGCATTCTTTGACATATTCCAACTTCAGTGGACGACAAAACCTGGCAGACTGTGTCGTTCGATTATTCCAGAATATAATGCCAGTAGAAGATGAAAATCGCAGAGGAATGAGAGTAGTAACGAATAAACTCTCATCGTTGACAGCTTCTGCTTGTTCGTTTTGATATCGCTGTTTATAAGCTGAGTGACCAGTACTCCCGTCGAATCCCCAGGAACAAGTGAGGACGACATCAACTTCAGTAAGATCAGTGCTGCTCATACTTTGATGTATAACTTCTTCTTGCAAGTTCACGATTCGCTGTACAGTATGATTAAGTAGTGATTGAAGAGAAACTTCAGCTACAGTTTCGCTGATCATGACTACTTCCTTAGGTGGTCTGTATTGTGCTTTGGCATCCCGAACGTCATTATATGGTGGCCAAATGTCTGCCCCGCATGATTTCGCTTCTAAACGCATATTTATTTAAATATTTTTGTCAGTGAATTTTCCAATAAGAAAGATAAAGCTTCGTTTGGGTTTTTCTTCTTTATTATAGATGTCGACGTGTCCAGCAGCTTTCTAACTTTGCTTGGGCGATGCGGACTTTTGGACACTTCTTTCAGAACTGCATGCAAATCTTTCTCTCCAGATTTTCTTGCTGCATGTTTACAAGCCAATATAATTCTGTTCGGATCCTGTTCGTTCTGAGTACTTATCTTCGCAGCCTCTCGCCGCTGAGATTGTTCAGATTTTTTCTAAAATTCGAGAGGTTGTCGACCAGCACTCAATTCACAAGCGGAATTTTCCAAATTTTTTTCAACGCGTAATTCTGGAAGGTGAAACTCAGAATTTAGCCAGGCTGAATTTTTCAATTCAAATTTATCAACCTTTCTGCTAGCCGCGTTGAATTTCGCATTGCGTCTGGTTCTCAGAGATGACACACAGGCCTTTAGCCGATCTAAATCTTCCATTCTCACATTTTTTGAATCAATTTTTAGCTTTGCTAAAATGTAATCAACGCCCAAGTGTCTGTCAGAATCACTGGGAATTTTGTCAAGAACTTCCCTTTTTGTTAGTCTCGACATATTTATTTTGAAAACAAAGCACGTGCTTCACGATGTATTTTACGAATTTCTATAAGATATCCGTAAAAGCGCAAAAAAGTCGCCAACTAAACTTCAAGTATACATTGGAAGGAATGCAATGAAATCGTTTTTGGCTCGATGGAGCGTGTTATGGTGATTCGACAGCATATATGATACTATAAAATCCAATAAAACACGTATACAATGGACCAAAACAACAACATTTTTTAATTCTCGTGCTTTTAGGGATATTTACATGATAAGTGCATATACAACACTCTTAAAAATGTGAGGAAAATATTGAAATTTGTTTAACGTGGTCAGAATGACGAAAATCTTCAAAAAAATAATTGTCATTAATTATAGGAAAATTTTTAAGTTCAATCCGTTGTTAATGGAAGATTAATTAACCAATCAATATAAAATTTTTATCAACAGTACTTTGACTTATGCAGATAAAGTTAGTATACTTCTTTAGTCGAAATTTCGCAACCAAATTTTAGCCACTTTTTCTAGTCTCTTGGCCCACTGTGCAGCGTAGTTCACGCCGGTGCGGAGGAATGGACGTCCTGGCGAGACTCTCCGTCGCGGCAAATTGCCCATCAGTGGCTGTGGCACAGCGGCTCGCCACCGAGTGCAAGGTACGCACCGGTGCAGTATCTGTTTCACCACAATTTGGTCTCAAGGAATCCAGAACCGGAGACGGAGTAAGCCTAGCGTAAGCTGCACTCCCCCATGGAGCGTTCGGCGATGGCAGGATTTTACGAGCAGGCAGGTCAACCAAGAGGCAGGCGGCGCGAGTGGCCTTTATTTGGACACGGTACAATTGGACACGTTGCAAATGGACACGAAATTTTGCACACGGTTCAATTGGACACGATTCAATTGGACACCGATTGATTGGACACTGTTCATTTGGACACTTGAAAGTTGCACACCGTTCATTTGCACACGTAAAAGTTGCACACCGTTCAGTTGGACACGCAAAAATGCACACCGTTCATTTGGACACGTAAAAGTTGCGCACGGTCCAATTGGACACGTAAAAGTTGCACACGGTTCAATTGGACACATAAAAGTTGCACATGGTTCTGTTGGACACGGTGCAAATGAACACCGTTTATTTGGAAAGTACTGGCACAGACCACACCTCCACACCCCCGCCCCACGCCCCCGTTACAAACCCATGTGGAATACCACTTTGTTTTGCGCAATTAAACGGTGTCCATTTTTACCGTGTCCAACAGAACCGTGTGCAACTTTTACGTGTCCAATTGAACCGTGTGCAACTTTTACGTGTCTAATTGAACCGTGTGCAACTTTTACGTGTCCAAATGAACGGTGTGCAACTTTTACGTGTCCAAATGAACGGTGTGCAACTTTTATGTGTCCAATTGAACCGTGTCCAATTGAACCGTGTGGAAAATTTCGTGTCCATTTGCAACGTGTCCAATTGTACCGTGTCAAAATGCACCGCTCCCGGCGGCGCAATCATCGGATGTCGCTCATCGTGCGACAAAATTGCGTGTTTCAGGCGTCCTCCTACTCTGAGCACGCCGTTGTCGTCCAGGAAAGAACTCAGCTTTGTTAGCGGGCTACGTTGTCGGACGATGCGGTTGGCGGTGACGTCTGCGATTTCGACGGCATACTGCAGCTGTTGCACCACGCGGAGCCATCGGAATAATGCCTCATCCAGCTCGTCCGGCTGGAGCGTCGGTGATGCATCGCTGGAAAGCTACTTGCGGGTCGCTGGACGGCGCCATCGTAAGCACTAGGCTGTCACCCTGAGGAGTCGCTGCAGCGAAGAGAACCAAAGGAGAAGCTCGGGCTCCAACGCAGTCTCGACGGCGTTGAGCGCGATAGCTCTCTTTTGGGCAGCTCGTCGTCGAGCGTCTGTTGACTGGTGATTGGCCAGCGGTTTTCGTCTTTTTGGAGCCAAGCGGGTCCCGTCCACCACAGCCGATGTCCGATGACTCGCTCGGTGTGATCCCTCTCGATGCGCAGTCAGCCGGGTTGTCTCGCCTTGGAACGTGTCGCCATTGAGCCTCCGGTAGCAGAAGTTGTATCTGCGACACTCGATTCGCCACGTAGGTTTTCCATCGTGATGCATGGCTTCGGATCCAGTGCAGCGTGACGTTGGAATCCGACCAGAGATGCATCGAAGCTGTGGACAAACTCAATGATGCGCGGATGTGGTGAGTGAGATTGGTTAATAATGAGGCCGCGCATAGTTCTAAACGCGGCAACGAGACTTGTTTTAAGGGTGCGACTTTGCTTTTTGCAGCAAGCAGACGGATCGTCGTGACGCCATTGGTTGACGTGCGGAGATGCACGGCGGCAGCGTATCCTCTCTCCAACGCGTCAGCAAAGTCGTGGAGTTCTACACGAGTGTTTTCGGCTCCAGTTTGCAGCCAGCGGTGAACGCGGACGCGCTCAAGCAGCGGTAGCTCCTCGAAGAAGTATTTCCAGTGTTTCAAGTTAGCGGATGGAAACGGGACATCCCAATCCAGTCCCTGAAGCCACGCGGACTGGATTAAGATTTTAGCGCAGATAACCACGGGTGCGAGTCAGCCGAGCGGATCAAAGAGACGCGCGGTCTTCGCAAGAACGCGCCTCTCCGTTAGTTTAGTAGCGGTGGGCGGCTGAATCGTGAAGGTGAAGTGGTCTTCGTACGGGTGCCACCGTAAGCCCAATGTGGAGTGACCCTCATCGCTCTACATGTGCTACGCCCGTTGAAACCGATGCTCTGAGGGAATGCCATCGATGATGTCGTCGTTGTTCGCGGCCCATTTTCGGAGCGGAAACCCGCCCGCCATGCAGAAGTTGCGAAGCTCGGACTGCATCCTGGTTGCGTCGGGTAGCGTGTTTGCTCCGGTGACAATGTCGTCAACGTAGCAATCCTGGCGAAGCGCGGTTGCTCCATACGGATAGCGGAGTCCCTCGTCGTCGGCGAACTGGCGAAATGTCCGAATCGCCAGGAACGGCGCGCACGCGAGACCGTACGTAACCGTGCGGAGCTTGTATTCGCGGATCTCACTATTTGCGTTGTGCCGCCACAACACGCGCTGGAAGTTCCGGTCGTCTGGGTGAACGAGGATCTGGCGATACATCTTTTCGATGTCTGCCACGATTACATAGCGATGCCAGCGCCACCGGAGCAGAACGTCAGAGAGTGCCGGCAGTAAATTCGCGCCAATGAGGAGCTGGGCGTTGAGAGACTCACCCGATCTGGTGCGTTGGGAACCATTGAAGACCACGCGTAGCTTGGTGGTTGTGCTTGATTCCTTGAGCACCCCGTGATGCGGTAGGTAGCATGTATTTCCTTCAGTCCTTTCCGACGGCTCGTGTACTACCTCCATGTGTTGCAGGTTCTCGTAGTCCAGCATGAACATGCGGTAGAGGTCGCCAAACCGAAGGTTCTGACTGCCTTTCTTCTCCATCGCAGTCACCAATCTCATGGCTGGCTGGCGGGTGTCGACGAAATTCACTGGAGTTGAGGCGAACGGCAATCTCACGACGTACCGTCCGGCGGCCGTGCACTTGTGAGTGCGCACGAAGTTGTCCTCGCGGCGTTGTTCCTCAGGCGTGAGTACGGCGGGAGCAGAGGGAAGCTCCTCCTGCTCCCAGAAGCGGCGCACCAGGCGAACCAGTTCGTGGTCCACCGTGCATTGGAGCGAGCTACGAAGGCCGTAATTTGAGACTACGTCGTAGCCCCCAGACAGGATCCAACCTAGGATGGTGCGCTGTGCGATCGGCGCTCGAGCTCCGCCCTTGCGGATTCCGTCCTCGAAGATGATGGAGCAGACTTCCGCTCCGAGGAGTAGATCGACGGGGTCGTCAGCCAAGTATTCTGGATCAGCCAACTGCAACCCTTTGATGTGCGGCCAGGGCGCACGACGCTTGGCCGCTGTGCCACGGTACGCTGAGAGGCGCGGTAACACGAAGGCGACGGTTGAAAGCTTGGCCCCAGTGGTCTTCTAGGTGAAGCTCAGGGTGACCTTGTCTCGTGTTGTTTCTGATTGTGAGCCTTCGATGCCAAGGATGGACACTGTTGAGTGCGACCTTGGAAGACGCAGGCGTTGCACCAACGCCTCCGAAACGAGCGACACTTCTTGATCGATCAAGGCTCTGATCGCATGAGGCTCACCGTATCGGTCGGCCACGCGCACGGTCGCGAGAAGTACGGCTTTGCGGTCGTCGGTCGGTCTCACGGCGGAGAGTGCGCTTACCTCGGCAGTCGTCGGAGTGACATACGCGTCGTGCAGCATTGAGTGGTGTCGAGCCTTGCACGTCCAGCAGTTCCTGGTTGACTAACACTTCGCAACCGGGTGGTTTTCCAGACAGTTGAAACAGAGTCTGCTAGTTTCGACGATAGACCGACGCTCGCTAGCTGACTTCGCCTTGAACTGTGCGCACGCCATTAAAGAGTGCTTCTTCTTGCAGAGCGCGCATCGCGATGTGTCGGACCCGTGTTTGGTGTGATGTGATTTCGCGGATCGCGGTGATTCTCCGGGGACTTTGACGTCTTTTGGCTTAGCGGCGTTAAGTATAAGCATGCGTTTCGATATGTAGTCTAACAGTGTCTCGTGATCTGGCGGGTCGGAAGAATTGCAAGTAAACTCCCATTCAAGACGCGTGCGAAGATCAAACAACTCGACGATTAGATGGTTGAAGAGGTCCATCCCATGAGAGTCAATGGGTCGACCGATACTCTCCTGCGCGTTTACTGTGGTCGTCACGGCGTGATAGATGCGGCTAAGTTCTTCTGCACTTTCACCCTTCATCTTCGTCACGGCGGTAAACGTGGCGAAGTTTGAACGGATCAACTCCTTTTTATTCTCAAAATGTTTTATCAGGATCGCCCACGCGCGGTCATAGTTCTCCCCGGTAACGGCTAATGGATGAATTAATTTTTCAGCTGATCCTTGGACACACGACCGTAAATAGTGGAAGCGCTCGATGTTTGAGATGGCTGAATTTTCGCCGATAACCGATTAGAAAAGGTCGCGAAAAGCCGGCCATTCTTTATACGCGCCCGAGAATTGCGGAAGTATGATACGAGGTAAAGCGGTTTTAGGAGTGCGATCGACATTTTGTGCGTTTGACGCACTCGGAGCAATCGAAGTCGCCGCGGGAGTCTTGTATCGTTCGGCGGCCTCAGCGAGGGTGCTTCGCTGAACTACGTAAGTGCTCTCAGTTTGTTCAAAAAGATCGGATTTAGTGTATTCACTGTCCTTGAATTTTTCCTTAAACGCCGCGCGAATGAGGTCGTGCTGTGACTCGAATTTGACCCACATCTGGTCCATAATCCGTATGCGGGTCTCGATCGCGCTGAGATTAATGTTGCTCGAACCCATCTTCTTCAGGTTGCCGACGGATCGGGAGATGCGACCGTGATCTCGAGGAGCTGGCTTTCCAGCAAGACGTTCAGGTACATGCTCATGGCTAATTCTTTGCTCCCTTTTAGGTGATCATTGCACTAAACTCACCGAGGATCACTCTCACAAACTCGCGGCTGCCGGCGTGGGATCCGGCTTGAAGGACCAGAAAATGTTCGCGAGCGTAATATGGAAGAGCGAGAGAAGCGAATATAAGCGTCTGGTTAGCTAGGAACTCAGTTTAGGAGCACACCACACGTCAAGTACACAAAAATCAATTTATTACACACAAAAAAGTCAAAGTATTTACAAAAAAGCAATATATACAAAAGAATATATTTACAAAAGAAAAGAAAGAAAGAGTTTAAATCGTTTTGCAACGTAACTTGCGAAACGCGATCGCGTGACAAATTTTGAAGTCACGATTTTTCGAAACACACGTACTTTGCGATTAAATATTTTAGGCGACGTTTTATGCTGTTTCATAAGCGGTTGATCTGCGGATTAACTTTGCGGTTTGTGAGCGATAGCTGACAAGGACCCGTCGCTGGTGGGTGCATCTTTTATGAGTTTCGCAAAGGGGCCGTCTTATCGGTGATCTCCAATAAATTTTGAGAGATTTTTAAAACTTTAAGGTGACCCCGAGGCGCTACGGTTTATTGGCTGCCGACGGGTCTTGCAAGTTGTTCACGCACTTGACATGCGCAAGGTGCGCCTCAACGTGCGTAATTGATAATCGACGGCCCACGCGACGCCTTTGCGCATGCTCGGTTTGTCGAAATTAATCGATTGACGGCTAATAGCAGTTAGCAATATTTATTTTTGGCCATGTTTTTGTGTGGAGAAAGAAACTAACATCGTCGATATATTTCTTATTTTTAGATGACAAATAAGAAAGGATAACAAATAAGAAAAAGTTGAAACGCTTAATTGAGGAGAAAGGTCGTCGTTTTACAGTCAACAAGCAATGAATTTAATGTATGAAGGTTTAGAACGGGCTAATTAGGAGCCGAGCGCGGTAAGAAATGCGCAACTATTTTTAAAACATTAATATGATTATGTATTGTACGTTCGGTCTCAATATCGGACCATCTTCAGCATCTGTTGATACATACAAAAAGAAAAGAAAGGAGACGTAAATCAATAGAAATATTGCGGATTTGCTATAACAAATAATTTGGTAGCGTTTACATACGTATTTTTATTGAAATGCTTATGCATGCCTCTGTCTACAAACAGCAGTAACGGAAAAGTACGATGAGTCTCCCTCCGGTTCAGCCGTTAAAAAAGAGAATCCTCGGGACTTTTGAGGTGAATTACGGTATCCAGATCTATTGACCGTTTTAATTAACGTGTTTTTAGAGAGCGTTAAAAAAGAAAGAAACGTCAACATAAATAGAAAACCGGAGGCAACTCACTTTATCCATCGGAAATTATCGCTGCATGTCAGTTGAGCCGAGGCACACAAGTCAGATATTCAAACGAGACTAGCGATAATTAGTATATGACATTGTAATGTTGACGGTAAACAACGACCGTATTTTTGTGACACGATGTGTGGCGTCAATGTCGTGACAATGCGCGCTGAATTTGAATTTTATATTTTGGGTAAATTCTCTATTATTGTAAAATACGAGTAATGTAGGCTCTCAGTGTCGCTCTGTAAGTTCAAGTAAGTATTTTGTCTCTTGATAAAAATCATCTCCGAAATCAAACGTTTCCAGTAGATGTGCTCTTCATCCAAAACTTCCACGTTATCCCATGTGAATTCGTGATTATTCAGCCTGTGGTCCGTGATTACCGAATGTTGTGTGGTTCTTCTGTTAATGTGATTGCGATGTTCTGCTATCCGAGTTTTTAAGAGCCTGCTTGTTTGTCCCACGTAGGATGCATTGCAGTCTTTGCAGGATATTTTATAGACCACGTTGCTGCGTAGCTCGTTCGTGTGTCTTTATGAACACGTATGAATTCGCGCAGTTTGTTCATACCGGTGTATGAGAGCTTAATTTGCAGATCACGGGCCACATGTTTAAAACGTTCTGAAATTCTTGGAACGTATGGGATATTGAAAAAACCATTATGTTTGGTGGTTTCATTTCTGTCGTTGAGCATTATGTCTGTTTTTGATTTATGTCTAAAAATTAACATTTTTAAGCGTTCTTGTAATGTATTAAATACGAACTTTAATGGATATCCGTTGGATAATAATGTATTGGTAACAAAATGCAGATTTTTCTCGTGGAAGCTTGGATGTGAGAGTCGGAAAGCTCTATCTATGAGGTCGATGGCAGTGCCTCTTTTGTGGCAGAGAGGGTGTCGAGACTCAAAATGTAAATATCTGCCAGAGAAGGTAGGTTTATGGTACCAGTCAAAAGTTAAAAAATTGTTATTATTGAGAATCATGATCACGTCAAAAAAATTAAGTCGGTTGTCGGTCCCTTCCTCAATTGTAAATTAAAGGCTTGGATGGAAAGAATTAAAGGTATCCAACACAATGTTGAGCATGGAGCAGGGAGCCGCCAACGCGATGTCGTCTACATATCTATGTAAAAAGGCAGATTAAACGGAAGAATCTCGACAGCCCTCGTCTCCAGGTCTTGTAAGGTGATGTCGGCGATGATGGGAGAGAGCGGAGAGCCCATGGGGGTGCCGAAAGTCTGTTTGTAACAAACGTCGTCAAACTTAAAATATGTGGTTTCGAGAACAAAACGGACTGCCTCTAAGAATTCTTCGCGAGGTATGGAACACGTTTCTTTAATATGATCCCATCTTTTTTCACAACTTTCTAAAGCTAAGTCTATAGGGACATTAGTAAAAAGCGATATTACGTCTAATGAAATGAGTTTATGGTCGTCATGTATGTATTTACCCGTTAATTTTTCCACTAGTTGAAAGCTGTCTGAAATGTAGCTGTTGGCTTGTGGTATTGCTTTGTGGATTATGTAGTGTAAAAAAGAGGCCAATTTATACAAAGGAGTGTTAATCGTCGACACAATAATTCGAAGAGGACAGTTCTGTTTGTGGACCTTCGGCATTCCGTAAGCTCTCGGTAATATGCAGTCAGTGCAGTTGAGTCTTTTGTAAGTCAAGTCCGTAATGTATTCACGTTTTTTCCACCTCGCGAGCAAACTATGCAGATCTCTAATAAGTTTCTTTAACGGATCTTTTTTTATTATTGTATACGTGTTATTATCACCGAGCAGAGCATTCATTTTTTCTGTATAGTCTACTTTGTTGAGTGCTACGGTGACGTTGCCCTTGTCCACCCTGGTAAAGATCAAGCCCGGGTTATCACGTGTAAAATTCTGTACGGAAAGCGACGCTTCGATAATCATCTTTTCCTCAGGGGATAACTCCGAAGAACAGTTGGAAAGTTTATTGATTATGGGAGTAGATCTATTGCGGATGGATAAACGGATGTTCGCGGGGAGTTTATTAATGTTATGTTCCACGCACTTCATAAATTCCATTGTGGCGTGTTCATTATTCCTTGTCGGTAGGCAAATATTTTCACCTAATTGAAGAAGTCCTTGAACATCAGGTGGGATGTACGTGGAGGAGAAATTCAGAAATTATTCTTGTTGGATGTGTAAAGAAGAAGGGGAAGGGTCCGGGAAGGAGGATGGTTTCAAGATGATTTCTTGTAGGGAAGAAGGAGGCGGAGGGATGAAGGGTTTTAAGGAATATTTATCGGGGATTGTCGTAGGTGTCGGAGAGGATTCTCTTTCTTAACGGCTGAAACCGGAGGGAGACTCATCGTACTTTTCCGTTGCTGCTGTTCGTAGACAGAGGCATGCATAAGCATTTCAATACTAAAAATACGTATGTAAACGCTACCAAATTATTTGTTATAGCACATCCGCAATATTTCTATCGATTCACGTCTCCTTTCTTTTCTTTTTGTATGTATCAACAGATGCTGAAGATGGTCCGATACTGAGACCAAAACGTACTATAATAATCATATTAATGTTTAAAAAAATAGTTGCGCATTTCTTACCGCGCTCGGCTCCTAATTAGCCCGTTCTAAACCTTCATAACTTAGTTTATAAGAGAGCCTTCATTTTACAAATGAATTTAATGTTTAAGCATAAGAGCGATGCGAGATATAATTATTAATTGCGCTCGCAATGTACGCGCGAATGCGATCTTGAACACAATGTTTATATACGACTTACAAAAACTACATATGTTTATATCACAAATCGCTCAATACATAAACACATACTCTCACATATTCTAACATATATCTCAAATCTTTTTCAGGACCCATGGTATTATTTGATGTTTGTAATTTCGGCAGTAAAAGCGAATATATAAAATTACAAGATATACCAAAAACAATTAAATATCCGCTAAATAAAGAAAATGATTTACAATTAATCGGAATTGTAGATTACAAAAAAACCACCTATGTCGACTCGAGGATCCGATACCGAAAGATGTATTGGACATTATACTACAATTACTCGGCGGTCCGAAAACTAGATCAAACATAATGACTTAGAACTAGCAGAAAAAAAATTTTTAAAACAAAACACGTACATCCACATATTCTTATGTACGTTAATAACAATTAAATAAATTATATATTATATAAGAAAACAAAATGATTTATTTATTAGTTCTACTTGATTTATTTATTACATTGTCCCTAAAAAAATTGAACATTTAAACACTTTATACTATTTCATTACATGCAAAAAACTAATTTCACAAGGAATTTACACTGGTTATCAAGGATTAAGGGTGGAGCAACAAAATCGGATTTATTAAAAATAGCGAGCAACTTAATCAGGGATACGTAATCAATCAAAATATCTGATTAATTTACAATTTTAAGGTGTTGTGCTGATGTAGGGTAGCTAGGAGTAATTTTCAAGCGATAAGGGTGGAGTAACAAAATTAAAATTATTGCAAATGGCGAGCAACAAAATCAGTAAAACGTAATGAATCGAAATATCTGCCTAATTTACAATTCCAGAATGTTTTTTTAAGGAGGGGTAGCTTTGGGGGTAGTTTACGGGATTTAAAAATGAAGCAAGAAAATCGGGAATATAGAGCAATTAATTAACAACAAATTAGCATTAAAAAAATATGTCGTATTTTTTTTATTTTAAACAATTTTTTTAATGGCTATGTTAACTTTAACCTTAAATTAGCACAGCCACTATTTTCTCCGAATGGGCTGGAGCAACAAAATCGGGAATTGAGCAACAAATTAGCAACAAATTAGCACTAAAAAAATGTTTTTTTTATTTAAAACAATTTTTTTTAATGGCTGTGCTAACTTTAACCTTAAATTAGCACAGCCACTATTTTCTCCGAATGGGCTAAAGCAACAAAATCGGGAATTGAGCAACAAATTAGCAACAAAAAAGCACTAAATTTCTGTATAAGTTTTATTCGATTGTGCTAAAGTGGCTGTGTCAGCTTAATAGACGTTATCGTCGCGCCGGAATCGCTACCGCAATTTTCGAGATCGGAATACATGTCGAAAAAGTGAATAACATAGAACATATTTGCATATGTGTATGTGTGCGTAGGTGTGCGTGTGCGTGTGTGTTATTGCATATGTTTCAGTTTGATCCTCGAGTCGCAGAAGGTAAAGCAGCAACTTAAACATCTCGAGAAGAAACTTAATGATTTAAAGGTATTCATTGCACTTCGCATTCTGTAAAACATGAAAAACGTTAGTCAATTTACATATAATAAAATTGATTAAAAAATTGAGGAGGAAAATTATGTCATTGTATTTGACTTTATTTCAGCATTTATTTAATAAGAACGCAAAAATAATCCTTAAATTTATTAATATTTATTGAGAATTAGATTTCCACTTTGTCGATTTTATTAAGTTATTTTTACGGTTTTTATAAACGATACGGATTTGATTGAAACTGATGTCTTTCTTTATCGCGCTGTTATCTATCAAAATAGTAATCGTGATCAATATTACTTAATAAATTATGATTATGTATTGTGATGCGTTCAATATGTGATTGACAATAGGAATAATTCCTATGTCTATGATTAATTGATTAATCGAGAAGCACTGGTCTAGAGGAATTGAGAAAGATATTATTACCACCACTACAATCACTATCACCACTTCCAAGAATAAATAATATTTATTTAAAGCTTTTTTGCATAAATGTATAAATTAGATCGATAGGAAAAAAAATGGTGGAGGTGAAAGTGTTGTGCTGCGATGTAGTGGAGAAATCGAGTGGAAAGGAGAGAGATAGGAGGAAGATAGATAAGTAGCGTGTGATAGCGGATGAAGAGGAGGAGCTGGGAAGGCTGTGGAAATGAAGGAGAATACAGGGGTGGAGTGATTAGGGAATGGGAAAGATGAAAAGAAATCGGAGTAAGGAGAAGAGTAAAAGAGACGGTGGTGATAGAGGAAGAAGTTGGAAGGATGGAGAAGATGAAGGAAGGACGTAGTCGGTAAAGAAGAGTGACGGCGGCAGCATAGGGTATTACCGGCAGTCAGCGAGAGATGAGGTGACGAGGATACAGGTGATGGTGCTGTGGGTAGACTGACGGGCCACGTGTGCGGACCACACGTAGCAGCGGATCAGCTGAGAGTACGGGATACGGGACACGGTGATAGATAGGCGGTAAAGAGATTAGTGAGCGAAAAGACCAGTGTTGTGAGAAGAGAGAAAGATGAACTGGTTGGAGGAAGTAGTAAAGGAGTTGAGAGGAATCAGAAGAGAGATAAGGTTGCTAAGAGTGAGGAGGGTGAGAGGAATGAGATGGGAGAGGAATGAGAACGAGAGTGAGAGCTTGGTTGAGGTTAAAGGAGAAAAGGAAAAAAAGGAGGCGGCGAAGGGAAGGAAGGGCGAGAGGAAAGAAAAAGAAGAGAGGAAGCACGTTACGGAGAAGAGAGAAGAGGAAAGAGAAAAGAAGGATGAGGAGGAGATGGGCAAGGACAAGATAAAAGATACGAGGGAAAATGGAGGAGCGAGGGGAAGTAAAAGACAGGACGCTAAGAAGAGAGAAGATGAAAGGGAGGGAAAAGAGAAGAGAGATAGGGGGGCTGGGAAGAAGACAAGGAAGGAGGAACAAGAAGAAGAGAAAGACAGCAAGAAGAGGAAGGAGGAAGAAGGAGGAACGGAAAGGGGAGAAAAGCTTTCAGGGAAGAAGATAGGGGGAGAAACTAAAAGAACAGGGATCGAGGGAAGGAAAGGGGGTAGAGGGGGAAGGAGAGCGGGTATAGAGAGATGGAAAGAAAATAAGGAAGTAAGAGGAGATGAGGCGGGAACAAATGGGGGGAGAAGAGAAGATGGGGGAGCAGTAATGAGTCGAGGGAGGGGGAAGAGAATGGGGTGAATAAAGAGAGGGGGAAACAGGGCCTAGGAAGAAGATAGAGGGAAAGATTAGGAGGGTGGAGTCAGAGAGAGAGGAAGAAGATAATGCGGAATGGGGTAGTGAGATGGGAAAAAAGGAGGGGGAGGGAAGAAGTTGGTGGAGCAGTGTCGAGGAAAAAAAAGAGGAAGAAGACGGAGAAGATGGGGAAGTATGGAGAAGATTGGAGGAGCGAGTAGAAAAGCAAAGGAGAAAAAAAGAGAAGTGGGAGAGGGAGAGAGCAGAGAGAGAGAGAGAAGAAGGAAGAACAAGTAAGAAGAAAAAGAAGAAAGAGAAACGTAATTTGGAGAGGAATAGAAGGTGACAGTCCGTTAGAAAGAAAGAAGTTGACGACAAGGCTAGCAGAAAGGATACTGGGAAGAAAAGTGGAAGCACGAGGGGTAGAAGAAAGGATAGGAGAAGGAGGAAAGATAATAATATTAATGGTGTTGAAAAAGGAGAGGGACGAACTACTAAAGAGGAGCGTAGAAATAAATAGAAAATGGGAGATATCGGTGGACGAAGACCTAACAAAAGAGGAGAGGAAACTAAGATGGAGAATTGGAGAGAAGGCGAGGATGGAAAGAAGATAAGGAAGAAAGGTCGTGGCGGACAATAGAAGAATTTGGATAGAGGGAAGGGAGTGGAGATGGAACGAAGAAAAAGGGAGTTGGATGGAGGAGGAGGGAGAGGAGAATAGGAAAGGGTAAGGGAGGTAAAAAGGAGGGAAGGTAAGAAAGAGAAGGAAAGGGAGAGGTTAGAGAGGAGTAGGGGAATTGGGTAGAATGTGATAACAGAAGACCAAGGGTGGAAGGAAAGGAATGGAGGGGGAGAAGAGGGGGAGATCTGGAGGAGATACGAGGGAGATGAGGGTAAGGATGGAAAGGAGAGAGGGGGAGGGTTAAGGTGAAGGTCGATAAGAGATAGAGAAGGAGGGTATAATATGTTTTTGCTTTTTATACTTCGCAGAGGAAAGGACCAGCGGGAAAAGGAGGTGGTACAAGGGGAACATATTAAGGAGGAGGACAAAGAAATTAAGTGGAGAAAAAGTGGAATTTGGAGAAAAGGAAGAAGGAGAGGAGAGGAAAATCTGAGGAATGGAAGAGATCAAGAGTGGATTTGGGGGGAAGAGGGCCGAAGGGGATGGGAAGGGGGCATTTAGTATGTGAGGGTCGTTAATGGCCAGGACGCGGGGGAGAGGGAAATATTTTGTTGTAAAAATTCGGGTACGCTCGTTGGAAAAAGCGCCTTGTAAACCCTAAGGGGACATACAATAAACAGATACATGTATAAATTAGATAAAAAACAGATTGATTATTATTTAAATAAACTTAAATTTAACTTCGTATTTTATTATTTAAATAAACTTAAACTAAACTTAAATTTAACTTTGTACTTTATTATTTAAATAAACTAAAACTAAACTTAAATTTAACTTTGAACTTTATTATTTAAATAAACTTAAACTAAACTTAAATTTAACTTTGTACTTTATTATTTAAATAAACTTAAACTAAACTTAAATTTAACTTTGTACTTTATTATTTAAATAAACTTAAACTGAACTTAAATTTAACTTTGTACTTTTTTGTATTATTAAAATAAATCTAAATTTTTTCACATAAAATATCTATAGGTCTGTTCTTTTTAGCTGAACTAGCTGCACTATGCTGGCGCATCAGGTGGGAGACCATCAAAAGTACTAAAGTTAACAGAACTTGAAGAAAATTTATTGGAGATCATAGATTCAGAAGCTGCTAATTTGATTGATATACCTGAAGTAAGAAATCTCAGAATTTATCTTTTTCCTTTCAATGTGAAGTAAAAAAGAAACTCTAATCTAGTGCAGCCAGTTCAGCTAAAAAGAACAGACCTTATATGTTTTACTTATATGTTATATATTTGTGTGTGAAACAACGAACAACTAACAAATATAAATAGATATTTAAGAAAATATAAGTCTTATATATTTAATGATTCTGTGATATATGATGCTATTTTCTCAACTTCTTCTCTTAAACGCATAATATTGCAATCGATATATTATTTAAGATATCTTTATAATCAGCATTAATACTTTTCAAATATTCAAACATTTCTCTTTCTAAAAGTAATTTTTCTTTAGAAATTTTCAACCTTTTTTGTTTAATTTCCAGATTCTCACGCATTAATTGTACAGCTGCACTGGAATCATTTTCTTTACTACTATTGGTAGCTAAAAAATAAAAAACATTAAAATATAATATTGTTTCAAAATTTTATATTTTACTTAATTCAATTTTATGTCGACATTTAAAAAAAAGCACAAGAGTAATCAATAATAGTTAATACCTTTGCCTCGTACTTGATGTTTAGGAATGACCTGCCTATGTAATGTGGTATTTGTATTTATGTTTTTCAAAACAATATCATCAATTTCTAAGTCAGAATCAAAAATGACAAATAATATTATTACTTTCCATCTCCTGTAAATGTTCATTTTTATTTCTCTATAAGTAACATATGAACATTCTATTAATATATTTAATGAAGATATACTGATTTTACCTGTACTGAAAAATCTGTGTCGTAAACATTTGTGCTGTTAAAAGCTCTGCTTGTAGATGTCCTTATAGATCCGCTTGACAAATTATTATTGGTTACATCATCAATCTTGTACAGTTTATTGTTTTTAGTCAATGTAGAAGTACATTTCTGGAAATATTATTTAAATAGTTTTTAATTTACAAAAATTATTTATTTCATATATTCATGATATTATCTCTATTACATTCGCGTTAAAATAAATATATTAATCATTTAATGACATATATAGAATGTAGTTCATATATTATACCCTTTTCATTTGCATAGAATTATATGGGAGTTGTTTTTTTAATCCGACTTCTTGTGCAATCGTGTTGCATGATTCTCCATATGTATGAAATAAATCTTTTTTTTCTGAAATTGTATCATTAATAGGTACAAGCCTTCTCTGCATAGGATTATAAAAATTTCCCCCTTCAGGTATATCAATCAAACCAGCAGCTTCTGGACCTATGATCTCCAATAAACTTTCTTCAAGTTCTGTTAACATTAGTACTTTTGGTGGTCCTCCACCTGTCGCACCAGCATAGCTTTTAATTTGAGCACATTTTTTAGCACATTTGATTTCCAGTCTCTCCATGTCTACATTTATGTAAAATATATCATTTCTTAATAATCGTAGCAGTGTAACTAAATGTTGTTATTCTTGTCACTTAGGGCCTTTATTTCAACGTATATTAACTAATTATAAAAATTTTTAATTTTAAAAATTATTTATTATAAAATCGCGTAATAATTACTTAGACAAAACTACTTATGTCAGAATAATGAAGATTTTCAGAAAAGATTTGCGATATCAAAACATAATTTTAAAAATTTTGAAGGATATTCTAAAAAGTTAATGGTCGGTTAAAGTTAACAGACGTTGGAAATAGTAACTCTTAATAAGATATAATTCCTTTCATTCATTTATCATTCATTGTCTTTATTCAGCCCTTCAGGGATTTGAAGGCGCTTTTAAGGAGCGTTCCCGAACCTTTACAATATAAAACATTTCCCCCTCGCGACCTGGCCATAAGCGACCCTTACATCCTTTTACCCCCCACCCTCCGCTTTCCACATCCCGTTCCCCTCCCCCTTGTCTTCCACACCTCCACACCTTCCGCCTCTCTTGTCCTCTTTCTCCCTTCCCCCTTTTGCGTCCTCCACCTTCCCCACTCGTCCCCTCCAACCAGATTTGTCCTTCCTCTTCCATCAGTCTCTTCTTACTCTCCTTTCCTCATCCTCTCCTTCTTAGTGACCTCTTCTCCTTTCTGCCCTTGACTCCAATGTTCTATGCCTCTGTAACAGTAAAAGCAAAGGACACCTTCCTTTCCCTTTCCCCGTTCCCTCTGTCCACCTCCCTAACTTTCTCCCCTCCTCTCTTTTGCTTCCCTTTCGTCCCTAATCATCCTCGCATACTTTCCACATCTCTTCTTCTTCTACCCATTTCCATTCCCTATCCTCTATCCATATTCTTTTACTATCAAAAACTACCCAATTCCCCTTATTCCTCTCTAACCTTGCCTTTTCCTTAATCCTCTATTTCATTTTCTTTTCCTCCATTGTCAGATCCTCGTCCACCACCATCTTCCATCTCCTCCAAATCTCCCCCTTTTTCCGAGTACTTTGTCCCTGTCCTCTCCTTTCTCCATTACCACTAAGAGTAATTTTCTTCCCCCCTCTCCTATCCTCTCCTCCACACCCCTTACCTCCGCCTTTCTCCCCAAGACCTTTTCCATAAGCACCCTCAACCATTCACATCTTTCCTTAAAACTGTCCCCCTCTATCCCCCTCCACACTAAATTCCTTCTCCTCCTCTCCCTCCTTATTCCCTCTTCTTTTTCTCCTCAGGATCCCTCTCTCTCTCCCTCTCCTCCTTTCTCTTCTTTTCCTCCATCCTATCTTTCACCCTCTTCCAGACTTCTTCTACCTCCTTTTCATTCTCTTCCTCATCTACACAACTCCACCAGCTACTTTTTCCCTCCTCCCCCCTTAATCCCCTGCTTTCTTTCCTTCCGCATGCCCCCCCTCCTGCTCTCCTCCTCCCATATCCTCTCCCATCCCTTCACTTCCCCCTTTCTTTCTTCCTTCACTTCCTTTTTCTTGATTTCCCGCCACACATTTTCCTTCTCTTCCTCATCCTTGCCGTATGTCACCGCTCTTCTCTCTCTTCCCTTCTCCTTTCCGCCCTCCTTTCCTTTATCCGCTGCCTCCTCTTCTTTTCTCGCTTCGTCATCTCTCTTCTTTTCCCCTATTTCATCCTCCTCCTCCGTGTCT
The DNA here is from genome assembly GCA_963971435.1 of Lasius platythorax. Classification (NCBI taxonomy): domain Eukaryota; kingdom Metazoa; phylum Arthropoda; class Insecta; order Hymenoptera; family Formicidae; genus Lasius; species Lasius platythorax. Next base: position 21,539,377 of record OZ020538.1, read on the forward strand.
TCAAAAATGTCCTCCGTCCTCTCCTCTTCTTTCTCGCTTTCTGCCCTGTCACTCGCCTCCTCTACTCTCTCCATCAATCTTAACCCTTTCTCTCTCATCCTTCTCAACTCCATTGCGATCTCCTCTGCTCTGTTCCTCTCACTTTTGCCCCACATCACCACCCTCCTCCCTCTCTCCCCCTCACTTCCGCCAATTCTTTTTTTCCTCTCTTCCCCCACCTTTCTTCTCTCTTCCCCTCTCTCTTGCTTCCTTCCGCCGTTCTCGCCTTCGCACCTTTCCCCCCGTCACTTCCTTCGGCCATCCCTTTTCCCCCCATCTCTTCCTCTTTTCTCACAGCGTCTTCTCTCTTCCGTGCCTTCTCTCCTTTTTCCTCCCTCACTCCCCCGGTCTCGTTCTCCGTCCTCTTCTCTACTTCCTCGCTCTCTAACCTGCCACTTTCACTCCCTTCTCCTTCCCTTACCCATAGCTCATGCACTCTCATTAATCTCAGCTCCTTCTCTACTTCTCTCAACCCTTTTCCTATTCCTCTCAACTCCTTTAACACTTCTTCTTTCCACTCCATCTTAAGTCTTTTCACTTGTCTCTCTCACAATGCACGTATGCCGCTCAACTGCGTATCCCACTAACCCGTCGCAACACGTGTTCCGCGCACGTGGCCTCCCGGCCTTCCAGTGTCGCCACCACCTGTTGCCTCAATACCTCGTTCCTGCTACCTGCCGGTACATGCGATCTCTTCTACCCCTCTTCTCCTTACCGACCACTCTTTCCGCTTCCATACTCCGGCCGCCGATCCTTCCTCTGCCGCCACCATCTCTCCCTTTTCCTGCTCCAAAATTTCCTGAATCATGCCAGCCGAATTTCCTTTCCACTCACAACTCCTCTTCTGCTTCATCCCCCTCCTCTCCTCCATTTCCTCCACCTCCTCTCCTCTTCCTCCATCGACTCCACCACCCACCAACCTCTCACCTTCTTCCCATCCTGTCCAAACACTCCACACACTATCACTGTGCCAAAAACGCGTCACCTTACTCCGATCGCCATCGTTCCTCCGCTATAATTCCTTTCATAAATACCTTTTGCCATTCTTTGGGTTGTTTTTGAGGTCCATTTTTCGTGGCATTTAAGAATGTAGCGATACCAATCCACATAATCACTCTGCATAAACAAAATTAATTTACCTATTATATATTATATATTTATTTATTATAAATAAAATACTGCGACGTGTTGTCCATAATATTTTAATATATGTATATTAATAGATAATATATAATACTTACTATATTTTCTTATTGCCACTATGATATCGTAAGCGGCTTCTTGCAAACTCTTCATTATCTTTCATATAATTTAGTACAATTTTTTTTTGTTTTTCTGTAGCGTTCATTTTTATTTATTTCTTTTTATAATAACTAATAAGATTTGAGTCTCACTTTTTAGTCCTACGCTTAACCTCACTTTTTTCCTTTTTCTTTTTTTTACTGTAGCGCTATCGATATGTATACAGGGTGTCATTTAATTCGCGCCCACTAAGTACAGGGTGGGGAAAAATCATTGGTCAAGCTTTTGCCAGTCGATTCTACTCGTTGAGATCGCCAACATTGCATCATAAACATGGTGCCGCAAAATTAACTTTCAAGGTCATTTTCAATGTAAAATTCTTTTATTGGCTTAGTCGATTCTACTCGTCGAGCTGAACAAAAGTCTCAAAGGGACCATATGCCGGAAATCAATATTTCATAGAGAAATCTTTGTTTCAAGTTTTTAGAAGCCAAAAAATTTCGTAAAATTAATTGTCATGGGTGTAAAATTTGCTTAAAATACTCTTAACGCTACCCAGGAAGAACGAAGTGGGCGTGGTAGATTTTTGTTCCCTTCGGGGTATTTTGGTACCCAGTAACATTTCAACGGCTGTTGGTTTTTTAAAGCAACGGTCATTTGCCTCGGAGAGGAATAATATATCGCTCCATAAGACATTTGTTACTTGTGCTTAAGAAGCTTTCCATCCATATCCAGACCTTTTTCGTGATTATTAGAAGACCGCCGCTGATCTTGAATCAATTTTCAGTGTAAAATTTAAAAAAAATTGTTTTAATTTTTTTACCAAATTTTTTCTAAGAATAACGTTGCTGTAGCATGCCTCGACGTGGTGGCCGTGATCGGGCGCATCGGGATGGGCGTGACCAACGTCTAATGCTTCGAGCAATTGATCGTGTTCATGGTAATTACACACGAACACGAGCTCTTTATGCTAGTTGGTTGCGACGCCAAGCTAATGGCAGACCATTACGTCCAGGGTCCGTGCCTGATTGTCGAGAATTTCAACGACTCGTTGAACGATTCCATGATCAGGAGCAAAGGAATTTTGCAGATGCTGGCCACCGTAGGGCAGGTCGTCCTCGTGTGTCTTAAAGAATTGAGGAACGTGTGATTGCTCTAGCTCGAACTTCCTGTCATGGGATCACGACGCATAGGCGCGCGAGTAGGGGTTGATCTGTTTTATGAACGGTGGTGATTATGTTGAAGCTGGCAGACAAGCACAACTGCTCAGAGCTATTGGGGCGATAAGTCAGTTCTGTTTGTTCGTAGGCAGCGTCGACGACGATAAAATGAGAGGCAAGGGGAACTTACAATAATCAAGTCACTCCGAAGTGAGAGGCGAGGAGAACTCACAATAATCAAGTCACCCCGAAGGGAACAGAAATCTACCACGTCCACGTCGTTGTTCCTGGGTAGCGCTAAGAGTAGATTAAGCAGATTTTTGACCTTGAAAACGAATTTTTCAGGGTCATTTTTGGGGAGTAATTTTCGCTAATCATGATCAGGATATTCAGAACATGATTTTAAGAACTTTATAAGCATCAGATTTATTTTCTGACTTCATAAAAATCGATTTTTTGGAAATTTCAGGCAAAAAAACTTCAAATAAAAATTTCTCTATGAAATATTGATTTCCGGCATATGGTCCCTTTGAGACTTTTGTTCAGCTCGACGAGTAGAATCGAATAAGCCAATAAAAGAATTTGACATTGAAAATGACCTTGAAAGTTAATTTTGCGGCACCATGTTTATGATGCAATGTTAGCGATCTTGACGAGTAGAATCGACTGGCAAAAGCTGACCAATAATTTTTTTCCACCCTGTACATAGCGTTATTTTTTATCAAAAAATAAATCGAAAAGTCTTGAACAATATTTTTTTTATAACATTAATAAAGCAGCAATTATTGAATAAAATACGATCAAATAGCGTCGAACTTTAATTTGGTGCACGTTAGTGAGTCGCGCGTATGACAGTGTGCGCGAGTACATATTACTAGGCTCACTAACGTGCACCAAATAAAAGTTTGACGCTATTTGGTCGTATTTTATTCAATAATTGCTACTTTATTAAGTGTTATAAAAAAAAATATTGTTCAGGACTTTTCGACTTATTTTTTGGTAAGGAATAACGCTATGTACTTAGTGGGCGCGAATTAAATAACACCCTGTATATACAGGGTGTCCGGAGTTAATCGCATCACCCGTCGTGTGCAGATAGAGCAGGTTAAACCGAGCAAGAAAGTCCTCTACCGTTTTGCGATCTTCGCAATAATTAATGAGAAATAAATTAAACAAGATCGGCCAATACGCGCGAGTTCAAGCGCGCGGCGAGAAGAGACAGCCCACGCGGGGGTTCAATTTTATGCATTGCTCGTATTTATCCATTGTCCTTTGTAGAGTGCTCCTCCCCGCTTTGTCGCATGCGTAGCAACCGCGTAAACATTAGGCTTTTATTTTCGCCGCGCGACAAGAATCACGTAAACAGTAGGCGGTCTCTTCTCGCCGCGCGCTTTTACTCGCACGGATTGGCCGCTCTTTTTTATTTAATTTCTTATTAATTATTGCGAAAATCGCAAAACGGTACAGGACTTTCCTACTCAGTTTAACTGCCTCTACCTGCACACGACGGGTGATGCGGTTGACTCCGGACACCCTGTATATGTAATATGCATTATTAATGCATAAAAAAATAAAAACAAAAAATGAGAGAGAGACTTTTTAACAGCGGAATATTGATTAATGCGATTGGAAATACTATAACTATTAATTGGACAGTATCGTCGAGACTGTTTTGTTTTTGTATATAATGCTTCCTACTATATACATACACACACATAATATGCATTATTAATACATAAAAAATAAAAACAAAAAATGAGAGAGATACTTACTTTTTAACAGCGGAATATCGATCAGTGCGATTGGAAATACGATAACTATGAATTGGACAGTATCGTCGAGACTGTTTTGTTTTTGTATATAATGCTTCCTACTATATATGTATGTACACACACACATAATATGCATTATTAATACATAAAAAATAAAAACAAAAAAATGAGAGAGAGACTTACTTTTTGACAGCGGAATATCGATCAGTGCGATTGGTTAGAAATACGATAACTACTAATTCGACAATATCATCGAGACTTTTGAATTTCTCGCAGATAAGTCTCAGTTCTATCATTTTTAAAACAATATATCGTGGATCACTGATCCGCATCCCAATCGCTCTTACAAC
>OZ020538.1:21544139-21567428 GCA_963971435.1 Lasius platythorax
GCAGCCGCCGCAGCAGCAGCAGCCGCCGCAGCAGCAGCAGCAGCCGCAGCAGCAGCTGCGCAAGCAGCAGCAGCAGCCGCAGCAGCAGCTGCAGCCCGGTGGAAGATGGGAATCGAGGTAAAAGAGATAGCGAAGAAGGATATGGAAAGTGTCGAACATTTATTATAGGTCATCTTATAACTTTTTTTTTCAGTCTCAAGTCCGGATTTTGCAATCTGGTCGCCTGAGCGGCGCCAATAGTATATAAAATGTTTTTTTTAAATTATATTTATTATTAATAACGAGAAACTATATTATAATGGTTTATAATATTTTTAATTTATAATATTTACACACACACACACACACACACACACACACACGCACACACGCACACACGCACACACGCACACACGCACACACGCACACACGCACACACGCACACAGCACCACACGCACACACGCACACACGCACACACGCACACACGCACACACGCACACACGCACACACGCACACACGCACACACGCACACACGCACACACGCACACACGCACACACGCACACACGCACACACACACACGCACACACGCACACACACGCACACACGCACACACACACACACACACACAGATTCTCGAAAGAGCTCAACGCTTACGCGCCATCCCCAACTCCACGCGGTGAGAATCGGGCAACGTCCAGATATGTGTGTGTGTGTCTCTCTCTCTCCCCCACCTCTCTCCCCCATCTCTCTCCCCCCTCGCTCTCCCTCTCTCCCCCTCTCTTTCGACGGCTAACGGGGCTCCGCTTAAATTAATTTCTTTCCCAAGTCCCACAAGAGTGTACGGGGTGTGCATTATCGACCAAAATTGGACTATACCAGTCGACAGGGTTTAAGAAATTATATACAAACTATGGCGAATAATTTAAACAGACGTATTGGAAAGATGGTTATACTTCCATCTACATTTATTGGGTCACCGCGTAATATGTTACAAAATTATCAAGATGCAATGGCAATTGTTAGTAAATTTGGTAAACCAGATCTTTTCATTACAATGACCTGCAATCCAAAATGGCGTGAAATTAAAGAAAATATTTTGCCTGGTCAACAAGCTTCTGATAGACCTGACATTTGTGCTCGTGTTTTTAATATTTAAAAATTTATTTAATTGATTTGATTGTTAAGCAAAAATTTTTCAGAGAAGTAGCAGCCTTTGTGTATGTTATTGAATTTCAAAAACGCGGTTTGCCACATGTCCACATGTTAGTTACTTTAAATTACAATTTCAAAATAACAACTCCACATATCATTGACAAATATATCTCTGCTAAAATTCCTGATCATTGTGAAAAACATGCTTTACACGACATAGTTATGAGACATGATGCATGGACCTTGTGGTGATTGGCTTTTGGTAGATGGGGGAAAATGTTTGAATCATTATCCTAAACCGTATCATGAAGAGACCAGAATGGATGAAGCTGCTTATCCTTATTATCGTCGACGTGATAATGTCAAAAGTTTTGAACGTCCTGGTGGATATATGTATAGTTGATAATCGTTATGTATTTCCATATTGTCCTATTTTATCGATTATATTTAATTGCCATTAATGTTGAAGTTGTTTCAAGCATTAAATCGGTTAAATATCTGTATAAATATATTTACAAATGACATGATGCTGCTGCTATTACAATTGAACCAATAACAGAAATGTAATTATAGATCAAGTTAAAATACGCAATTTTATAGAAGCTCGTTATGATGGACCTGTAGAAGCGAGCTGGCGTATTCTTGAGAAAAAATTACAAGATAAAAACCATAGTATCGTACGTTTACCCGTCACTTTTCCTAATGAACAAAATGTTATAATTGAAAACGAAGCAATTGAAGAAGCTACGACTTCTGCTTTAGATCAAGTTACTATGTTAATAGATTATTTTGCATTGAATTCTCACGATGAAAAAGCAAAACAATATTTGTATATAGAAATTCCACGTTATTATACGTTTAAAAAAGAAAAAATTAATGGTAGAAGTGTATCGCGTTGGAATAAACGCAAGAGTCATTATAATTGCACAGGACGAATGTATTCCGTTAGTCCAACACAAACTGAATTATATCATTTACGACTATTATTACTCACAGTAAAGAGAGCTACGAGCTTTGATAAGTTAAAACTGTAAATGGAGAAGTTTGTCAATCGTTTTCAGCAGCATGTTTAGCTTTAGGTTTGATTGAAGATGATAATGAATGGAAACGAGCTATGAACAAAGCTGTTGGATGGATGATGCCAGCCAAGACAACTTCGTAGATTATTTGTACGTATATTATTACATTGTCAACCATTACATCTTGAAAAGCTTTGGGAAAATTTTAAAGAAGCAATGTCGGAAGAATAAGTACGACACTTTGGAATGTTACAAGGACAAAAGAAAGCATATGCGCAAATCAATGCTATGCTGTGCTGAAGGCAAAAGTTTTGCTGATTTTCCACAAATAGAACAATTGCAAGAAAATGACGAAGAGGATGATTATGTGACAATTGAAGAAGCTATGGAAGTTGGTGTCAGATAATATGAACAATTAAATGACAAGCAGAAAGAAATAGTAGATCTTATATTAAATAAATTAGACAATAATCACAATAGTAATTGTTTTTATATCAATGGTCCAGGTGGTTCAGGTAAAACGTTTACATATACAACTATCTATCACTTAGCCAAAATTCGTAATAAAAAATATGTATGTACAATGGCTTTTACAGGCATTGCAGCGACATTGTTGCCAGCAAGAAAAACGGTTCATAAGACATTTGGATTGCCGGTTCCATTATTTGTTGATTCATCATCTAGCATTAAAATCCAATCAAAGGAAGCTCAATATTTGAAAAAATAGATATTTTTATTTGAGATGAAGCATCAATGGCACCACGTTATACTCTAGAGATTATGGATCGAACACTGCATCATGAATAATAATTTACCTTTTGGTGAAAAAATTATCGTATTAGGTGATGATTTTAGGCAACTTCTTCCTATTAAAATACATGGTACTCGATTTGAAATCGTAAATCTTTCCATCAAGTTTAGTCCTAATTGGAGACATTTTATAAGTTTTTCTTTAACGGAAAACATGAAAGTTCTCCCAGGGGAAACTGAATTTGCAAAGTTTCTATTAGATTTGGGAGATGGCATATTAATTCTAATGATAATATACAATTTCCAGATTATTGTATTGCACCCATTAGTGCTGATATTGTAGAAGATATACAGGGTGTCCCATTTTTACTTTTACACCGTAATATCTCGGAAACTAAGCTTTATCGAAAAAAAATGTTTCAAATAGAACTTACTTTGTTTTAAGGAGGACATCTTATTATAGACACAAGGCCTATCTAAGTGGAGATGCCTCCGAGATTTCAAGTTGATCTTTGTTTTTTTAAATCGAACTACCCTAATTTTCTTATATAAATAGATTCTCGCAATTTTTGGCATAAAAAGTTATAAGGGTAAGATGGTCAAAAAGTGACTAGTTTACGAGATATTGCATACTTTAATTTTACATAAACTGTGAAAGATCTCGTCAAATATTCATTTTTCGATTATCTTACCTTAATACTTTTATTAATTAGATATGTATGTTGTAGTCGCCAGTATTAAATAAATAATGGAAAAATTTCATCAAAAACGACCAAGACTGGACTAATAGTAATTCTTTATTAATTTAAAACATGACGTTTCTCTGTTCCTAATAAATTAAATACAATAATAAAACGAGGTAAAGACAGAATTCCGAAACTCAATCATACTGAAATAGTATAGAAAATTAGATGCAAGAATTGTCAATTTTCATATATTGGACAAACAAAAAGACACCTTAGTACCCGCATTAAGGAACATAAAAATAATATAAAAATGCATGAGAGCAATTTCTCGGTCATAAGTAAACATAGAGTTGAATTGGATCATGAATTCGATTGGGATAATCCGATTATATTACATAATGAGAGACATACGAGGAAACGAGAGTTAGCTGAAATGTTCTATATAAAAAAGACTAACTACACTCTTAACGCCCAAAAAGACACTGACAATCTAAATATTATTTACGATAAGGTCATTAGAACTGTTTAGACGTTTTAATACATTCCTTCTTTATACACAGTTACTGACAAGTCACTTTATGAGACACATGTATATATTTTAAGTTTTTCCACTTCGCATTATATGTCAACGTAATTTTTAACACAATGTAAGACCATATTTTTTTCTCAATTCTACACTGTATAATTTCATTTTTGTCGTGTTTCTAAAAAAAGACTGTATTTCTTTCAGTTTGACATTTGAAAAAGACCTAAACCAAAGGTCGAAACGTCATGTTTTAAATTAATAAAGAATTACTATTAGTCCAGTCTTGGTCGTTTTTGATGAAATTTTTCCATTAATACTTTTATGCACAAAATAATGAGATGAATCAATTGGTGCAACGAAAACACATAATTGTTTTTAAAAAAATATGTAATTTGCAAATAGCTACATTTTTTTAACAACTATGTGCTTTCTTTACACCAATTGATTCCTCTCGAATATTTGACGAGATCTTTCATAGTTTCTGTAAAATTATGCCAAATAAGGGTACTGTCACGTCTGGGTGACCTTTTTTTTTCTTCTGTTCCTAGGTTAGAAAAAGAAAGAGAGCTGTCTATTTTTTATAGGGCAACCTGCATGCACCGGCTATATCCTAGGGACGCCGAGAGCTAGGACTTGACTTACGGATCTAGGGAAAGTGAACTAGACGGTACGGAATGGTAACATTGGTAACTTACTAAATTTAAGAAAACATTTTAAGTATGATTAAATATAACCAAGTATAAGATTTAGTATAATTTAAGTATATTTTGGATACATATATTTTGGATACATATATTTTAAGGTTTTTCAATATTTTCTAGGAAAGAGATTAACTCGTCTATGTCTAATTGGTCGTCGATAATCTCAGAAAGTAATCCAATTAATAAGTTTAGAACAAAATTTATGGCTTCGGCTTCTTCGTCGGCAATTCTAGGCTTCATTTGAATTATCGCGAGATATTCGTAAATGATTAATTTAGAGATTTTATTCATTGATAATTGTTACACAATTGTACATATAATAACTTAAAGTCAGTGATTTCTTAAAAATTCAAATAACTCGCATATTCATCAACAACGAAATAATTATCCAGTAGTTGAGTTCTTAACTGAGATATTAAATCTTTAGGCCATAAATCTTCGTGATTAATTACGTTTTCCCCTTGGAAAATTATATTTTGATCTAACTCTGGAAATGATTCAGATGAGTTAATAGATACGCTCGCAAAATTGTCTAATGTCGGCGGTTTGACAATTGTTTCGGTTTTATTAACTTCTTGGGAAGTTCCGGGAGTTAGATGATCGATTAATAATGGCTGCGATGGTTCAGAATTAGTACAACGCTCGGTTTCTGGTTTTTTAGCGCAAGCTTCAAAGTGGAATATGTTAGTCACTGGCGATTTTAAGCGTGCTATTGTTTCTAGAGACAAAGAAATTTCTTCGATAGATTTGATTCTGGGTTTTGATCTAAGAGCTTGTCGGTTAAGCCAACGCAAATGGGAAGCTGCACGGTCGGCACGCGTCTTTCTTCCAGCTCTGTGATTCCGTTTCTTTCGGAGAGCTTTTTTATATTGCTGGTTGTACATCTACAAGGATCGCGGGAAAAATATAATGAAGATTTATATAATTGATTGCGACAAGCAAATTAGTTAAAAGAAATATCATGAGATGATATAGAAATAGTATATTGAATTTAAGAAAAAGTGTTTGAGGTTAATAATAAATTAATGTTTACTTAATAATATGTTTAATTAATGATATATATATATATATATATATATATATATATATATTTTATATGTTATATATATTTTATATGTTATATATATTTCATATATATTTTATAGATATTTTATAGATATTTCATATATATTTTATAGATATTTTATAGATATTTTATATATATTTCATATACTTTATTTGATATTCAATATACTTATATCTAATTTTATATCAGATTTATGCCGTTGAAATGAGTTGAAGATTAGAAAACTTATTTGAGAAAATAAGTTTATTAAAATTCGCGGAAAAAAAAGATGTTGATTGTTTAGAAAGGAAGAGGAGAATAATCATTTTTTTTATAAGGAATATAATATCGATATTAAATAAACTCGTATATATTTCCATTTTTTATCCTAAGCTTAATTCAAAGGGATAGATTTAAGGCGCAAGGAAATTATTGTTCGGTGCACAATCCTTGGGTGCTCGAAAACGAAGGGAAATATATATATAGAGTAATGATTTGGAAAATGTCGTTCGGTGCACAATCCTTGGGTGCTCGAAAACGAGAGGAATCTCGGGACTTTGGTATAGAGTGTCGCTTAGGGCATAGAAATGCTCGACGACAAGGTAGATAAAAGGTTGGACCACGTCCGAGTTAAAAGAGTATTGAATGATTATATTCAGTATACAGGGTGTTCAAAAAGTCCCGGACCGGTTGAATAACTTGTAAAGTAGGCGTCGCACTGAAAAATGGCCTAGATAAAAGTTGTAGGAAATATCCCTGGCTATCTGATGGTGACCTTGGCTGTAACTTTGGCCTTGACCTTCAAGGTCATTTGAAGGTCAAATCGATTTTTTTAAATGGAACGCCATATTTTTGACCCCGGAAATGAATAGAGCGGAAAATTTTACGTTCAGATATGACCTTGACCATTTTAAAAATTTGACCTCTGATAGTTGGCAAGGCCTCCATCCCAGCCGGTTAAGGCAAGGTTGGGTGATGCCCGGCCAGTGAAGGCAAGACTGACATCAATCCCAGCCGGTTAAGGCAAGGTTGGGTGATGCCCGGCCAGTGAAGGCAAGACTGACATCAATCCCAGCCGGTTAAGGCAAGGTTGGGTGATGCCCGGCCAGTGAAGGCAAGACTGACATCAATCCCAGCCGGTTAAGGCAAGGTTGGGTGAAGCCAAGCAATTGCTGCAAGATTGGAAGTTATTTATTTGAGCAAATGTTCAAAGTTTTCGCCCCCAGCTGTCTGGCAATACGCTATGCGGTTGTAAAATCCTGCTATAGCTTGGCGAATCATGTCTGCATCAATGGCAATGATTTCATCTATTATTCTCTGTTGAAGTTCATTGAGGTTTGCTGGTTTCGTTCGATATACCCTATTTTTGAGGTAACCCCACAAAAAATAATCAAGCGGTGTAAGATCAGGGGATCTGGCTGGCCATTCTATAGCTCCTCTTCTCCCTATCCACCTTGCTGGAAATACTGTGTTTAAGTAGGCACGAACATTTCGGCCATAATGAGGAGCTGCACCATCTTGCTGAAACCACGTCTGATGAAAATCATCGCCCACAATTGCCTGAATCGCCGGTATGATTTCATTTCGCAACATGTCTTCGTACTTCACCGCAGTAAGATTTCCGTCAATAAAAAAAGGCCCAACTATTCTGTCATTAATAATCCCGGCCCAGACATTCAATTTTTGAGGATATTGAGTACTGCGAGTATCAGACATCCATCTTGGATTGTTATCACTCCAATACCTAAAATTATGTCTATTGACATTGCCATTAAGTTCAAACGTAGCTTCGTCTGAAAATAAAATTCTATTCAATAAATATCCATCAGCATCTATTTGGGCCATCATCAATTCACAAAATTGAATGCGTCTATCAGGATCATCCTCAAGCAGTTCATGTACAAGTTTAATTTTGTATGGATGGAACTTTAATTTTTTTTTCAAAATATTATGTGTAGATCCTACACTAATATCATGTTGCTGATTTAATTTCCTAATTGTACTGTGACGATCTTCAGTAATTGAAAGAGCAACATCCAGCTGCTTTTCTGGACTAGTTGCTGTAACAGGGCGACCCGATCTAGGGAGATCCTTTACACTTCCACTCAAATTGAAACGTGCAATTGTTCTTTGTACAGTCGATTTGGATATCTGTTCACCTTCTACCCTAAAAGTATCGTTGAATAAAATCTGTACATCTTTATTAGATCTCGTCATATTTCCATAGCCTTTTATCATAAGAATAAGTATTCGCTCACGTTCAGTGAGAGGAGCCATGTTATCTTAAGGTGTAGGAAAAATCCAAGACGTTCAAGCAAAAAATAAAAAAATAACAACATGAACAGCGATACAGACGCCTGATATAAAAATTACAGAGATGAGCTATGAAAAAAAGCAGCTCTATCAAAGAAGAAAGTCACACACAGTTCTTGAAAGTAATAATGAAATGGCAGAAGCAAGAAGAGTACTCAATGATGAACATTCAAATTGATGAACTACTAATATTCACATTAGCGTAAGTAAAATAAACCCGATTTAGAGATGTAATTACTGCAATCTCACAACTCAATATTTAACCGGTTAAGTGGTAGGCTGTTTTCTAAATTTCGTGCCAAAAGTAGTAGACGACAATTGTTAACTAAAATACACCAAAATTTGTTTCTGGGGGTTTTTTGAGTTGCTGATTTCGAATCTGAAATCAATTTAAGATGGCAGACAAATCCAACATGGTAGACTAAAATTCTTAATTTTCTCGAATTTGGACTGAAAACTGTTTCGGGTTTTTGAGATCGCTGGTTACGAATTCAAGATGGCAGATTCAATATGGCGGTCAAATCCAACATGGTAGACAAAAAATTCTTAATTTTTTCGAATTTGGACTGAAAACTGTTTCGGGTTTTTCAGATCGCTGGTTACGAATCTGAAATCATATTTTGAAAATTCAAGATGACGGATGCAATATGGCGGTTAAAGATTAAAGTCTAGGTCACAGCCAATGTCACCATCGAATAATCTACTTTTGTCTTGGTCATTTTTCTGTGCGACGCCTACTTTCAAGGTATCAGGCCAACCTGTACTTGATCCTGCCTTGATCATCGCTCGACCTTCAGAGATCAAATTTTTAAAATGATCAAGGTCATATCTGAACGTAAAATTTTCCGCTCTATTCATTTCCGGGGTCAAAAATATGGCGTTCCATTTAAAAAAATCGATTTGACCTTCAAATGACCTTGAAGGTCAAGGCCAAAGTTACAGCCAAGGTCACCATCAGATAGCCAGGGATATTTCCTACAACTTTTATCTAGGCCATTTTTCAGTGCGACGCCTACTTTACAAGTTATTCAACCGGTCCGGGACTTTTTGAACACCCTGTAATATTAAGATTTATTTCACTTCCTGTTGTCGATTTTTTATGGGAGAGTAAAGGTATAAGGAAAAATGTCGATCACGGGCACGACAATGCTCGATGACGAAAGGAATTATATTGGGTGATGATTTGGGAAATGTCGTTCGGTGCACATGCCTTGGGTGCTCGAAAACGAGAGGAATCTTGGATTAGGGTAAGAACGATACACGGGCACAGCGGGTGTGCTCACAGCGTCTGGGTAAATAAAGGGATGGACGACGTCCGAATAACAACAGGAGTACGTATTCTATTCTCAAGTCTAATTATATCGTTTAGTATCGATATTATTATTATGGATGCAAGGAGGGTCGTATGACAATTTTATGTCAATTCTAGAGGGTCGTATGACAATTTTATGTCAATTCTAAAGGATCGACTGACTGTGAGCTGTCAGCTGCATGCCAGTGCTTGACAGGGGTTTCTTTTTATTATGTAAAGGATATATAAGATGTCACCGGAAGCATGTGGAATGCGAGACGGTGAGAGATAGAGAAGGTTGTCAGTCGTTTATAGATTTCCTAATCTTCGTAAAGATACGGCATATTCTGATATTTGAGGGAGATTATGATTACTTACCGTATCGTTGCGACGAATCTCAGGTTTTAGCCAAGTCTTCTGTGCAATTTCGAACCTTTGCGTCTCCTGGAGGACCTCGGTCTCGGACGATTCAGGCCGGATTGAAATGCACAGATATATGCACAATTGTCTTTTTATTTCTGAATTGTACACTTAGTCTTGGTCTAACGCACGACCGACAAAATGAGAGAAACGTCGATGCAGTATACAGAAATTTTATAAGTACTACGCGAGGTAGCAAGTAAATTGCGATGATAAGACTGTACGAAAATGAACGATGAAAATGATCTGAACAGATCTGAATGAATTTGATCGAATGATCGACTATGACTGAATGAGATGATATGACTTATTGAGATGATCTTATTCTGACTCTAACTGAAATGATCTGACTCTAGGAGCTCGAATTTTGCGGTTTACATACTGTCGAGACAAAGGTATTGAGATCGGACATTGGTGTCGTGTGAAACGATTCGGGGTGTTTCGGGGAGATAAATTTTACATTTCTTACGTCTACGGTGTCCTTTAATTAGAGCACCTGTCGGCATGCGCTCTGGATGACTTCATCCACCAGATATCGGCAGCACAAAGGAGGTTCTACGCGGGTACTATTGTCTGATTTCCGGGCTAATGTAAATAAGACGGTGGTCAGTGCGTGGGCGACAAGACGTTACAATAGAATTAAATTAACTTGTAGCCGACACTTGCGTTCGTGGAATCGAATAATACATCGTTAGTTCGTCGTTGAGTGAAAAATCTAAAAAGAGTTAAATGTCAATATTTGTCATCGTTACAGAGTCGGTAACGTATATGAGGTTATTTGCAATTTGTTACGGGTGAATTTTGATTCCACAAGCGAAGCGTTTCGGTGTCTTAAATAAATATACTAGCGCGTAATATTTAAATGAGTTGTCAAGCTAGAATAGAACGTTTTATATAAGTAACTGATTATTTATAAAGTTGTAACTGCAGTTTATCGAAACTAGTAGTTAACTACTTAATTGAAAAGTTTTAACATAAAAATAGATTTCAAAATTCATTCTTAGTTATTTTAATTGTTTATGAGATGGTTATTTCCAATAAATCGTTATGACTTCATAATTTAAAATATATATATGTATATACTTGTATATTTGTTAAAGGAATAATTGCAATTTTATGTTAGCTCGGTTGATAGTTCAAAGTTTCCTAATAACTATAGATTATTATAGATATTAAAACATTGGTATAGATTAATTTATTATTATATTTTCATGGAGTCATTTTCATAATAACTTGTTTTTGATAATACAACTACGTTACTTGTTTAGTTATTTATTTTAAAGTTGAATTTTTATCTCATGGATGGAGTCGAAACGATTAGTTATTTATTTTATAAAAAGAATTGCTTCAACAAGTTATTATTTTCCATGATTTCATAAAGGCATAACGCATATCTCCTTAATTCTATGTCGAAGTATTTAATATTACTTAAGTCCTAAACTCGCAAAAGGTTAGAGTCCGCGCGCAGGTCTGTTCTATAATTTAACCGCTAGTTAGTTCTAGAGCATTATGCGCGCGAGAGTCGTGCCTAGTGATTGCGCCTGATTGGTCGCGTCGCTAGTTCTTAGAATAAAGCTTGCTTATTGGTCTTGTCATGGGGAAATCTTGGATTTCCCATTAATAACTAAAAGTATATTTAATTTTTAAGTTAGAATGGGCGTATGCGATAAGAATAACAACCAATTGATGATAGATAAGCAATAATAAGAATAATTAATATTTAAGAATAGCGCGAATAGATTACATAATTGTTAAGTAGTTTCTAAGTAAAAATGTTGCTTAGTTAATATTGAAAATAGGGGTTCGAAAAAATGGCGGGACGTCACAGTACAAAATATCTCGTAAACTAGTCACTTTTTGGCCATCCTACCCTTATAACTTTTTATGTCAAAAATTGCGAGGAATCTATTTATGTAAAAAATTAGGGTGATTCTATTTAAAAAAACAAAGGTCACCTTGAAATCTCAGAGGCACCTCCACCTAGATAGGATTTGTGTCTATAATAAGATGTTCTCCTTGAAACAGAGAAAGTTCTATTTAAAATATTTTTTCAAACAACGCATAGTTCGGGAGATAATTGCGTGGATTGATTAAAATGGCCCACCCTGTATGTATGTATGTATGTATGTATGTATGTATGTATGTGTATCAATGTATATATTATAAACTTAGATATGAGAAATTATTACGTATAAAAATATATAGTATTATTGTATATTTTATTATTTAATTATTAGGTGTCACAGCATAAGATTTTCTAACCTTACAAATTTTACATTTTATGGTTACTACTTTTTCAACAGTAATTGGCGACGATTTTAACTTTGTAACAATGCACCCCCCATCGTTACGATACCTGGCAGGCGAACGCCGGAAATCAGCCGCCCGACGACCACCGGTCGGGCAAAGGCCGAGGCGCCGAGCGCCCTTTTTTAATCTTTAACAAATACGCGCCGATCCGTACGAACAGCCGCCGGTACGAGCAGTGAGAGGAGGATACCCTCGCCGCCGACGCTCGGGACCGATCATTCCCGAGCGTCAACGATAATTACCGGGCGGTAAATATTCCAAGTATACACTCTAAAAACAAGTGTGTAATAATGTGTGTAATTTTAACACACAATACATATTTTTCATGTGTAATTCAGTAAATGTGTTTCAAATGCAATGTTTTATAATTGCAATAATGCATCATCGTGTGTAATTTGAGAACACTTTATTTTATAACACACTTACAACCATGTGTAAATAAAATTACACATTAATTTTAATACAAATATGTGTAAAACAAACAAATTACATGTTTCGGGAGAATAACACAAAAAAATTTAACACATTAACTCTAAATAACTCAAACTTATTCCAAACACACATTAACTCAAAATAACTCATGCATGCATCATGAACTTATTCCAAACGCATTATAAGTTTTTTGTTTATAACATATGAGAACATTATTTAACAAGGCATTAAAAAAATTACATATATTTAAAATATATAGTCTAAGAACTTTATAAAATTCTAAATAATAAAAATAATAAAAAAATAATTATAATTATTTAATAATTAAACGTAATTAATTAATAATTATATTTATAATTATTCAATATAAATGTACAATTATACAAATATAATAATTATTATATTTTGATTTATCCAAAATATTCAACTCGTTCGTGATTGAGTAAAATGACATATTTTAAATATTTATATTGAAAACAAGGAATCGGGTGTGGAAATATTAATTCATCAATCATAATTACATTTTCTTCAGCACTTAATAATTCAGTAATGTGATAGGCATTCAACATCTTCTCGTAATATTCAATTTTGAGCATGGTAAAGACCAATAATTTTAAATCATTAACAATATATAGTTCTTTTATTTTTCCGAATAATGGTAGTGAATCGTCATCACATTTAATTAAAATAATGCTATTGACTTGATAGCAAGTTCCATGAATTTCAATTTTAGATGTCCTAAACATGTGACATGTAGATCTTTCATTTTCGTTAATAAATGTATAAAATAATTGCTTGTGTGGAAGATTATCAAGCAATACTGTCACACCAGAAGTAATATTATCGCCTGGATATAAAAATGTTTTCGAAGGAATCCCAGGATGTTATAAGTTTGGAGCAGAGTCGTGCTTGATGTCGATAACATAAAGTCTTCGCCATATTTTTAAAATTATGGACAAAAGGTACTAATTTTTTAAAATAACTGTGAGCTAATCCAAAACGGAAACACCATTGTTGTCTTGCTGATCCAAACATTATAATGTTTCGTGGAATATGAATGAGAAAATGAAATTTTGGAACAATACAATTAGAACAAAAATAATTAAATCGAAGAATAAATGTATGTATTATACGACTTAATAAATCGATAGATTCAGAATAAATTTTATATAAAAGGCACATATTCAAAATTTGTAATAATTGAACGTAATTTTGTATTCGTTGCAAAATATCCTCATTTTCACATTCCATTATCCACTCACTAATCACTAATTAAAAATAGTAAAGTGTGAGCCAATGTCAGAATCACTTGCAGGACTTTGACGTAACGTATTACCTGGAGTACAATGTTCACGCAATATAGGCGCAGGTGTATCTTTTTTAAGTCCGAAATTAAAGCGAGAGAGAGAATCATTGAATTCATCGAAAGTAAAAAGTTCGCAATCTATAACAAGATATGCCAATAAATTACTTATTGTAATTTACTTTGTAACGAGGCACCATATGCCTCGTTCCTAGACAGCCTCTCGGGCCGACCATCCGCCCGAAAAGCGAGGCTCGGCGCCTTTGGCGCCCCCCAAACGCCGACACCAGTGGGCGTAACCCCCACCGGAGGGACCACCCCCACCACGCGCAGCCGGGTATATAAGGCGCGCCGGCGAGCGTATCGCCACCAGTCCTGATCCCGATTCCTGTGACTCCGGATCCCAGACTACCAGACAGCGGGTGTACTCGCTGTATCGCCGGATGTACCCGGACGCTGGTTCCGTTTCTCCGATACCGTTAAAGCCAGGCAGCGGACGTACTCGCTGTGACGCCGGGAGTACCCGGTTGCTGGCTACCGCTTCTCCGACACCGTTAAAGCCAGGCAACGGACGTACTCGCTGTGACGCCGGGAGTACCCGGTTGCTGGCTACCGCTTCTCCGACGCCGTTAAGACCAGACAGCGGGCGTACTCGCTGTGACGCCGGGAGCACCCGGTCGCTGGTTCCGCTTCGGCTTATACATACGTTCCGCGTAGATTTAAGCTTCCCTGCTTACACGCCTTTTGCGTGGCTTCCTCGTTGTACATTCCGCGTAGTCGTAAGTCTACCTGCTTGATCGTTGCTCGGCAGCTTACCTGCTTGCACGCCTTCTGCGTGGCTTCCTCGTTGTACATTCCGCGTAGTCGTAAGTCTACCTGCTTGACCGCTGCTCGGCAGCTTACCTGCTTGACCGCTGCTCGGCAGCTTACCTGCTTGACCGCTGCTCGGCAGCTTACCTGCTTGACCGCTGCTCGGCAGCTTACCTGCTTGACCGCTGCTCGGCAGCTTACCTGCTTGACCGCTGCTCGGCAGCTTACCTGCTTGACCGCTGCTCGGCAGCTTACCTGCTTGACCGCTGCTCGGCAGCTTACCTGCTTGACCGCTGCTCGGCAGCTTACCTGCTTGACCGCTGCTCGGCAGCTTACCTGCTTGACCGCTGCTCGGCAGCTTACCTGCTTGACCGCTGCTCGGCAGCTTACCTGCTTGACCGCTGCTCGGCAGCTTACCTGCTTGACCGCTGCTCGGCAGCTTACCTGCTTGACCGCTGCTCGGCAGCTTACCTGCTTGACCGCTGCTCGGCAGCTTACCTGCTTGACCGCTGCTCGGCAGCTTACCTGCTTGCACGCCTTCTGCGTGGCTTCCTCGTTGTACATTCCGCGTAGTTATAAGTACCTGCTTGACCGCTGCTCGCACGCCTTCTGCGTGGCTTCCTCGTTGTACATTCCGCGTAGTCATAAGTACCTGCTTAACCGCTGCTCGGCAGCTTGCTTACCTGCTTAACCGCTGCTCGGCAGCTTGCTTACCTGCTTGCACGCCTTCTGCATGGCTTCCTCGTTGTACATTCCGCGTAGTTGTAAGTATCTGCTTGACCGCTGCTTGACCGCTGCTCGCACGCCTTCTGCGTGGCTTCCTCGTTGTACATTCCGCGTAGTCATAAGTACCTGCTTAACCGCTGCTCGGCGGCTTGCTTACTTGCTTGCACGCCTTCTGCGTGGCTTCCCCGCTTAGACATTACGCATAGCTATAAGTTCGCCTGCTTGTAAACCGTTCGGTCGGTTCTTGCTCGCACGCCTTCTGCGTGGCTCCCCGCTTGTATATACCCCCCTGCCTAGTTGTAAGCTTACTGCTTGCCTGCTGTACGTAGGATTAAGAACACTGCTTGACAGCCATCTGCTGGCCTGCCTTCTGTACATTAATAAGCTGACAATAAAGAATTGTTATTATCGACAAAGGAAAGCGAGTTCGAGTTTCCCCCTTCTCCCGAATCCTGGCACCGGCGAGCCTGATCCGCGGCGTCGGGAAAGGTGAACCGTTACAACTTATTGCTACAGCACCTTCTAATAATATGTGCATGCAATCTTGAGGCAAACATACGGTAACGTCAAAGTTTGGGATGTCCATTAAAGGACTCTCTTTATTAACGCCGTATCGCTTTTGCCAAAACTTGATTACACGTTTTGGTACATTTGGTTGGCTAACTAAATCAACATGATCGCGATGACTAAATTTATTTCGTAAGCAAAAAACATCTGAAAAATGTAATTTCAAGTCTTTTTGAGTGGCTAGACAAGTGCGACACGGTCGATATGCCGCAACAGATTCCTTGAAACCTCCCAGTAGTGCTGATGCAGGAGTATCTCCAGCACAAAATAATAGTGATCCTTTAAATGTTTTAATATTTCCTTTAATATTGATTGTAATGCCTTCTCTTTGTAATGTGATGATATCTGATACAAATGGTTGTAAAATTTTTTTAATTCCACTTTTTTTTAGTAACTCCGTTTTGACTACGGCTAATAATAATTGAATGGTATTTGCAGTAGAACGAACTTCAGGATCAATATTTGCGAGTGTCCAGTAAAACATTGACAGCTTATGATTCTTTACATTTGCTCCCAATGGGTTTGTGATTCCGAGATCATCATAATATAATATAATACCTAGAGCGTTTCGATTCTTGCAAAAAAATTTATTTTTTTGTAATATGATCCATCTAAGACAGTTTCCAGAACACCAGTTTTACCTATTCAGGGATTTTCAATATTTGATCTGACTTCATTATTACTTAAAAGATTTTTTAAATTATCTAAAAATGGAACTATATAAGCGTGATCATGTACTGTGATAAGATCTGCTGAATCAGTTGTGTAATTTTTTTTCCATACTAGACGACTATTGATGACATACTCTTGTGCGTTTACCATGTTAAATTGTTCAACAAGCGCTTTGTCTAACAAATATTTCGACTTAATTGAAGCAAACAACATAAATGGAGGATATTGTTCTTTAAAAATTCTAAGAATAATTTCGACAGGTAGAAGTTTTGTGTCAGGATCAGCTTGTTTGCGAATTTCATTCTGTCAGAAAAAATAATAATTAAAAATTTAATATAAAATTATTAATATAAGTAATGTAATATTATTAATAAGTGTAATTTTACATTTGGAGCTATTGTAAATGTTTCAAAGATTAGAAATTAATTTATTGCATTGTTGTTCAACTTACCATTATCATTGTCGAATAATTTTCCAATAAACCTTCTACACCATTAGTCACTAATTGAAGAGTAGTATCAGATACTTTGCAGGTTTCATGCATATTAATGTAGAATTGCAGAGCATTCCACTGCAGATATTTCTCTGCTGATAAACTTTAATGCTAAAAACAAAATTATTATAATAAAAAATTATTATATTAAAATTATTATAGTAAAATAATTATTTCAAAGTAAAAAAACAGTATAAATGAGAATATTTAAAATTTCTTAATAATCATAATTTTTTTATATAAAAATGTGTATTTTGAAAACAATAAGTGAACTTGATAAAATATATTTATATCCTTTTTACATTTATTACTTCAGTTGTCATTATTTAATTTTAACTTACATCATAATAATTATCTACATTTTCTTGTTCACAATTTCGCTCATCATTTACATAATTTTCGTGCACATTAATGTCCATTTCAAAATCTTGTTGTACATTTTCTCTAAATGTCGGATGATTCATATAACAGTGTTGTTGAAATGATTTCCAGTTACGATACGTCGCACCACATTCATAATGTTTGCATTGAACCAATAATTGTGGTTCATATCGATGATATCGAACATGTTTCATTAAATAATCATTTGAATCACACGTAAAAGAGCACATTTCACATTTTATTTGTTGTAATTCAGGGCTGTTCATATTTACACAATATGATAATCATACGCAAAAAAAATTTATTGCATAAAATATATTGCTATGATAATGACGGTATTATATACTCTGTCAGCGCGACTTGGTTTGCGCATAGGCGGGCAAAGGGGGAGAGCGTGGCGCGCTTTCGTGAAGCGTGAAGTCACGTCCTTAGTTACGAGTGTTTTCTTTTTTTTTTGAAACAATAAAATTGCAAACGACACATTGTCGGACGACCGAACGTCGGCTCGCGTTTACTTCGGCCGAAAGTCCAGACGTTTCTTTCCCAAAACGATTTTTAAGCAATCTGTGTTTTGTGTCATTGTGTCTTTTTGTTAATATAAAAAAAGTGTAATTATGGAAAAAAAACATTTTGTTTAATTGGAGCCCGATGCAAATGCATAAAGTATTTGTCAGATAATATAACCTCTGATGCAGAGAAAATTCGACAAAGTCTTCTACAAGCATGTAAAACAGACTCAGCATTGGCATTTATGTTAAATAATAAATCTATTGTTCTCCAAAAAAATGATCCTGATCGTAATAATAAACTTTGTGACATTGAAGACGATGAAGATATACCAGATAAAATTAATATTACAGTATTATTGATTTCAAATCACGATGAAATTCCTCAATCAATTATTTTGCCGGGCAAAAGTGATGAAACAGTGACATGTGAGATTAATGTGCTTTACGAAGAACCATTAATTGATGCAGAACAAGATGTAGATAAAAAGCTAGACAGTCCTCCGATAATTAACCGAGCATCTAATACTACGGTAATGCGTCTTCCACCATTGCCATCGCATTTGGAAACAAAAGTGAAAACTTTGGGTGCTATAGCTGTTCAGAATTCGTTAATTCAATTTTGGTCATCTCATCTGCTTGATGTCACCAATGATAAACCGACAAAAACGGATTATTTTAATATTGCTTCCAGTATCATAGAATCATTTGCAGATCTTCGAGGTGGAAAAAATGGACATGTAAGAATTTTTGTATTCTATTTTTTATTCTATTTTTTATTCTATTTTTTATTCTATTTTTTATTCTATTTTTTATCCTTTTTTTTATTCTATTAAGCATTAAATTTTAATTATAGCATATTGGTATATTTATTAATATGTATTTATTTATGGTATATTTATTAATATATTTTATTTTTTTTTATTTGCTTTAGGGAATTATTAAGCAGCAGTTAACCACACACATACGTAATCGTCGAGCAAATATGAAAAGACACGGTATGAAAAGAGATGTTGAAGGACAACCAAGAACATCTAATAGCGTTGTTTTTGTTGCGGAAAGGTAAATTTAAAAAAAGGCAGAATAAATTTTGCAATTATATATGGATTAATGAACATAAGCAAATTTAAGCCAATTTTACTGCGAATTTTATACTTTAATATTTTTTTTATATCTAGTGATTCATATAATTATAACAAGTAATAATATTAATTTTAACACTGTATATTTTTTACATTTTTAGTTCCAATGATAATTTATCAGAAAAAAAAGATATTGAAGATGCTTTGATCGAATTAGAAAAGATTCGTAATGTTGGTGACTGTCGGCAAAATTATCAGCATATAAGACGTCTTTTACAAGAAACATTAACTACCAGGAGAATTTGGATTGAAAAAGAAGCTAAAAATACCATAGACGTAATTACGAAATATCCGCAGCTGAAATTACCAGATTTTGTAAGATTTTCACTACATATAATCATTATATTGTTGCTACTGCTCTACTCTCAAAATATTTATATACTAATATATATTAACTCTTTATTGTTGGGTAATATAGGATGAGTTAACACATTTAATATTCTTGTTTTTCAGATTCTATTCGAATTCTCTCAAATGAAAAAAATAAAAGAGGAAATAGTAATAAAAAATGTTGATGCAATGATTAAAAAACTAGCTCTTCTTTTTGAAGTAAATATAAAAGATGAAAGAGACAAAAGTGATATTTTAATAAAATTTCAAACTGAGCTCTTAAATAAACGATTCAGTCGTAATACTACACCATTAATTACTGTAAAAGAGGTATGTACAAAATGAGAATTTAGCAACTATTTAAAAATTAATAATTTAATTCTTAATATTGCCAGTCGTTAATTAACGGGATAAATAATTTGGACGACCAATACTGGCTAAGTTAGCATTTAATGTAACACGACGTTTCGACCATGGGTTTCGGTCCTTTTCAAGTGTACTATAAAAATTACAAAGATTCAAAGATGTTACAAATATACAAAAGTTAAATTCGATCTATAGTAATGCGCAACTAAATATGGAAGAGAAGTTAAATAATTATTAGAATTTTTATCTTACGTTTAGAATTAGTGCTGTGCGAATGTCACATCTTGTCAATAGTAAGGTAGCCAACGAGCTGGGAAGGGGACTAAACAACCTTTATTATATTGTCATAGACATTGTTTAGGTTTTCTGTATCTTTTTGTAGGTTAATTGTGTTTTTAGCTTTTTTGATAAAAAACATTTCGGCTATTTCTCTCTTCTTCGTATGTTTCTCGCTATGTAATATCATCGGTTTAGCCCAGTCAAAATCATGATTAAAATCTAATTTATGTTTACTGATAACTGAATGATTAGACGCATGCAATTTAATATTATTAAAATGTTCTTTAACACGAGTATTTAAATATCTTTTTGTTTGGCCAATGTATGACTTAGTACAATTTTGGCAGTTTATTTTATATACTAAATTAGTTCTAACCTCGTTATTCAATCTGTCTTTGCCGCGTTTAATTAAAGAATCCAATTTTTTTGGTATTGTATAGACGACATTAAAACCCAAATCATTAAGCGATCGACTAATGCCTTCACTAACATCTTCGACATAAGGTAAAGAAATAATAGAATCGATGTCAAATCGGTTTGTCGTACTGTTAGTGTCGTCATTGTTTGCAGAATAGTTGTCATTATTACGTTTTATTAAAATATTCATTCTCTTATCAACATAGTGTTTTATAGTATGCTTTAGGAAACAATTATTTATTAGAATTCTTTCCACAGTAGAGATATTATCTTTATGGAATTGTTTATCTGATAGTAATATAGCATGGTCAACTAAGTTGTAAATGGTGTTAATTTTGTAATTAAAGGGATGGTTGGAGTAAAAATTTATGTATCTGTCAGAATTAGTTGGTTTTCTATACCAGTTAGTCAATAATTTACCATTACTTCTTATAACCGTGGTATTCAAAAAGTTGATACACGAGTTTGATTCCATCTCGTGTGTGAATTTTAAACGTTCATGATAGTTATTAAATGTCGTCAAAATTTCGTCTACCTTCGATCGCCTAACTACAGCAAAAATGTCGTCAACGTATCTATAAAAAACAGTTACCGAATCACCTAACAGTTTTAAGCAATGTGTTTCCAAATCGTCCATTACCAAATCTGCCAAAATTGGTGACAGAGGGGAACCCATCGGGCTGCCAAAAATTTGCTCATAAAACTGCCCATTAAAACTGAAACTCGTCGAGTCTAAAATCAATTCCACGGCATATACAAACTGAGTTTCATTGAAACTTGTGTTCTTGCTAATGTCACACCATCGTTTCATAATTGCCTTCAATGCTAAATCTTTAGGAATGTTGGTGAATAATGCCGTGACGTCTAATGAAATTAGTAATTCATCATCATTGATAGCTGTGTTTTTGATCGTATTAGCAAAGGACGATCCATCTTTGATGTGAGACAAAGGTTTTGTGACAGAAGCAAGCAAAATACCGTGAAAGTAACGCGCAACATTGTATAACGGACTACTGAGTGACGATACAATAATACGCAGAGGGAAACCAGTTTTATATCCTTGAAAAGGACCGAAACCCATGGTCGAAACGTCGTGTTACATTAAATGCTAACTTAGCCAGTATTGGTCGTCCAAATTATTTATCCCGTTAATTAACGACTGGCAATATTAAGAATTAAATTATTGATTTTACGCTCCTGGACCTAATTATGGAGCCTACATCCTACGATGGTTTTTTCTAAATGATCTCCAACATACACGGAAAAAACAATACATACTTGTTGAAACAATGGATCAACACGAAGAGGAAAATTTGTTCCGCCAACCGACAAATAACTTTTCTATTACGATGCAGAAGATTTGACATAATACCGTCGCACATACGTAATATAAGAATGAATATTCGATTTCTTAGTAATTGCGCTAACCTTAAATTTAATAACTACGTTACTAACTATCAATATAAACTTTTAAATTTAGAAATTAAGGATTTAAACTTAAATAAAAGATTTTTAACTAAAAAGATTGTTAACTTGGAGGAACGGCTTTTTAAATGTTTACCGCATGATTTAGTCGTTAGATTTTTTGAATTTAATAAAGACAAGATCATAACATTTAATCGCGATGAAAAAAACACGGCAATTAAGAAATTCCAAACACTTAGACAAAAACACGACATAGCGGTTGACCCGTTTCACTTTGTTGATAAATCGAAATGGTTAGTAAACATTAGCAATAAAATAATTCCGGATAGAATTGCTGACCTGTTGAGTTTAGGTGACAAATTTGGTTTGCCTTTAGATCAATCCATAAAAAATGATCGTTTAACTGTCTCATTGGAATTTGTGAAGAATATTGAAACTAACCATTATAAATTCCACGTTGATTCCCGTGTAAAAATTAGACACACTGCAGCTAAAACTCTTAAAAAATTTTTATGTGAGGAGAAGCATGTTAGTTATGTGAATAGATATATACTAGATAGTTTTTATATGAGCAAACGTTTTTTACATGAAAACGAAGATGTTTTTGTAACGAAAGCTGATAAGGGCCAGACAACTGTAATTATGGACAGGAAGGATTATATAAATAGAACTGAGTTATTATTAGACGATCAAAATACGTATAAGAAATTACATAAGGATCCAACTAAACGCTTAACCAATAAGATACATTCTTTAGTGAAATCTTGGCGTGATAACAGCCTGATCGATGAAAATTTGTACAGATATCTGAATGTTACAAATGGGAACTTACCACGCTGTTACGGGCTGCCAAAGATTCATAAAACTGGTTTCCCTCTGCGTATTATTGTATCGTCACTCGGTAGTCCGTTATACAATGTTGCGCGTTACTTTCACGGTATTTTGCTTGCTTCTGTCACAAAACCTTTGTCTCACATCAAAGATGGATGGTCCTTTGCTAATACGATCAAAAACACAGCTATCAATGATGATGAATTACTAATTTCATTAGACGTCACGGCATTATTCACCAACATTCCTAAAGATTTAGCATTGAAGGCAATTATGAAACGATGGTGTGACATTAGCAAGAACACAAGTTTCAATGAAACTCAGTTTGTATATGCCGTGGAATTGATTTTAGACTCGACGAGTTTCAGTTTTAATGGGCAGTTTTATGAGCAAATTTTTGGCAGCCCGATGGGTT
>OZ020538.1:21567628-21589308 GCA_963971435.1 Lasius platythorax
CGCTAGTCAAATAAATTCAAATAGAGAAAATTTTTTACAACTTGACCAATACCAGCAAACGAAATTGGAAGAATATTTTTTAGGGAGAACGTATCTCTTGGTTTGAGATTACAAGATTCCCTTAATCTTCTTCCAACCATACCGTGAATAAATAGGCTAGAAAAATATAGGTCCGAAAAGTCGCTGAAGCAGGAATCGAACCTGCGTCTTTCGCTTGCCGGGCGACTGCTTTAACCATCTAAGCTATTCAGACTCTTTCGATCCTATATTTTTCAATTGCCTTTTAATAGATGTTAGTAAACAATAATTTGAGAACGTTTTACCGGCTCTCTCTAAAAAATATTCTTCCAATTTCGCCCGTTTATTTGCTGGTATTGGTCAAGTTGTAAAAAATTTTCTCTATTTGAATTTATTTGACTAGCGATAAAAAATTACCAATTACTTAATTTAATTCGCTCCTGGACCTAATTATGGAGCTAACACACAATATTAGAATTTACATCTTTCACCGTCGAGAGCCGGTAAAACGTTCTCAAATTATTGTTTACTAACATCTATTAAAAGGCAATTGAAAAATATAGGATCGAAAGGGTCTGAATAGCTTAGATGGTTAAAGCAGTCGCCCGGCAAGCGAAAGACGCAGGTTCGATTCCTGCTTCAGCGACTTTTCGGACCTATATTTTTCTAGCTTATTTATTCACGGTATGGTTGGAAGAAGATTAAGGGAATCTTGTAATCTCAAACCAAGAGATACGTTCTCCCTAAAAAATATTCTTCCAATTTCGCCCGTTTATTTGCTGGTATTGGTCAAGTTGTAAAAAATTTTCTCTATTTGAATATATATTAAATAACATATATAATCAATTATTTTATATTTGCGTGTATAGAAGCTGGGATCAACTGATTGCCTCACTACTACGAAAGATGACTCACCTAGACTCATTTTATATATGGACAGGGTCGCCGTAAGCGGGCGTGCAAGGCGTGCACTGCACGCGGGCGGCGTCATCACCGGGCGGCGTCATCACCGGGCGGCGTCATCACCGGGCGGCGTCATCACCGGGCGGCGTCATCACCGGGCGGCGTCATCACCGGGCGGCGTCATCACCGGGCGGCGTCATCACCGGGCGGCGTCATCACCGGGCGGCGTCATCACCGGGCGGCGTCATCACCGGGCGGCGTCATCACCGGGCGGCGTCATCACCGGGCGGCGTCATCACCGGGCGGCGTCATCACCGGGCGGCGTCATCACCGGGCGGCGTCATCACCGGGCGGCGTCATCACCGGGCGGCGTCATCACCGGGCGGCGTCATCACCGGGCGGCGTCATCACCGGGCGGCGTCATCACCGGGCGGCGTCATCACCGGGCGGCGTCATCACCGGGCGGCGTCATCACCGGGCGGCGTCATCACCGGGCGGCGTCATCAGCGGGCGGCGTCATCACCGGGCGGCGTCATCAGCGGGCGGCGTCATCACCGGGCGGCGTCATCAGCGGGCGGCGTCATCAGCGGGCGGCGTCATCAGCGGGCGGCGTCATCAGCGGGCGGCGTCATCAGCGGGCGGCGTCATCAGCGGGCGGCGTCATCAGCGGGCGGCGTCATCAGCGGGCGGCGTCATCAGGGGGCGCCAAATTGTATATCTATGGGTGCGTTCGTTTATGTAGTGATTGCCGTCGTTCGTTTATGTAGTGATTGCCGTCGTTCGTTTATGTAGTGATTGCCGTCGTTCGTTTATGTAGTGATTGCCGTCGTTCGTTTATGTAGTGATTGCCGTCGTTCGTTTATGTAGTGATTGCCGTCGTTCGTTTACTCCACCCTATGACTACGTTTGTTTTGGCCATATATGTAGTACTACTATATTGCTAGTAGAAGCTCAACGCTGGCGAAAACATTACGGTACAGACATATATCGACCTCTCGCTTCCACAATTCGTGTACCTGACGCAATGCGCATGCGCTGGCATATGTAGAGGCCCTCTACATATGCGCATTGCGTCAGGTACACGAATTGTGGAAGCAAGAGGTCGATATATGTCTGCACCGTAATGTTTTCGCCAGCGCCGCTTATTGAGAAGATATGTGACTAGCAATATAGTAGTACTACATATATGGTTTTGGCGCTCACAGCGCTTTAAGCATCTTCAACCTTGTTTTGTTTATGAAATATTAAACAAATGATAAATGATGCTTATAAGCAGTGTGCACGCCAAAACGAACATAGCCTATATATACATAATTATTGATATATTTGTATAATTCTGTTAAAAATTTCAAAACTATTACAAATATAGATAAAAATAATGGTATGTACACGTTTTTTATTATTTTTACTTTATTGTTATGAAGAATTAAAAAAAAAGAAAGGTTATATTTTGTCATTCAAGTCTGTCCGTCCGCTGTCAATCCCTCTGTCACAGTCTCCTAGTGCCTAAAGTACAACCTATGAACATAATGAAATTTAGATTACGTTTCGATGTTTTCGATGTTTTCGATGATTATCAGTATTAAAAATTTATAGTGCACGTAACGTGGCAATAAATATTAAAATGCTTAGTAGGCAGGTAGGAATTAGGAATCTGTCTCATGAACGCAAAGACAGACGTAAAGGCAGAAGCTTAAAAATATTTTTTAAAGTATTATTTTATACATGTAAATATTATACATAGTAAGTATATTTTAATTTACATTGAATTTCAACAGAAGTGTACATACACAATACTTCTAAAAATAACTTATTGCTTTAGGAATCCCAGAAAAAAAAACCTTCAGGTGCCCACTTTCGGAAACAAAAAAGAGAAAAAGAAAAACAAAAACAAAAATTGGCTCACTGATGAAATTTTTGAATAAACCAGAAACTAAAGAAAATCAAGAAACTCAAGATTCCACCACATCAATGAATATTACTCCGGATCCCGAATCCATGGATGTATTTGAAGAAAATTCTGCAACAATTTCTAATCATTCTTCAGAAAGTGAATCTTCTAATTTAGAAGAAATAATTGATGAGTATTTAGAAGAATCTTCGGCCAACAATTATAATATTTCATTTGATGATCCAGGTTTGTGGCCTGAAAAGATTAATAATGATCTTGCCCATACTTTAGTCAGACGAGGGCCTGTGCAAGTACGCAATCATAATTTTCCAATCAGTTGTGATGGGAGAAAGTTTTCGGAAAATTATTACTACCGACTTCTTCCTAATGGGGAAAAAATCAATAGAGATTGGCTTCTCCATTCGATTGTAAAAAATTCAATATTTTGTTTTTGTTGTAAAAATTTTGGAAAACCTATATAAGTAGTCTATCTGATTTGAATGGCTTTTCAGATTAGCAACATTTGTCTTTAAGATTAAAAAGACATGAGACAAGTGTTGCCCACAATGAAAATGTAAAATTATGGATAAATTTAAATATGTTAAAAACAAAAACTGTAAATCAAATGCATTTGAGACTTCTAGAATCAGAAAAAAAACATTGGTATGATGTAATAGAAAGAATAATTGCCATAATAAAGTTTTTATCGCGTCAATGTCTGGCTTTCCGGGATAAGTCAAAAAAATTGTACGAACATAACAACGGAAACTTTCTTAAAGCAATCGAAATGATATCATCATTTGATTTAGTTATGCGCGAACATATTCGCAGAATTAATCTCTTAAAATCCAAAAATGATTCAAGTCGCATGGCTCACTATCTGGAAGATGACATTCAAAATAAAATAATTGACTAACTTGGTACAATTAAAAATAATATATTAAATATGGTGAGACAATCAAAATACTTTTCTATTATATTAGACTGCACACCGGATGTTAGTCACACGGAACAAATTACTATAATAATCAAATTTGTTTTTTTGAATAATATAAATAAAAAAGTAGAGATACATGAACACTTCATTGGTTTTTGTCCAATTACAAATTCTACTGGCGAAGGTTTATTGACTTTTGTAACGAATTTATTTTTAGAATTAAATTTAGATATTCAAAATATGCGTGGGCAAGGCTACAATAATGGATCAAATATGCGTGGAAAGCACAACGGATTACAGAAAAAATTTTTGAAAATTAATAGTCGCGCATTTTTCGTTCCATGTTCAGCTCATAGTCTTAATTTAGTAGTGAATGATGCTGCCAATATTTCGCATGAAACGGTCAATTTTTTAAATTTAATTCAAGAAATTTACGTTTTTTTCTCAGCATCGACAAAAAGATGGTCAATTATCAACAAACATGTACCAGAACTGAAGTTAAAACCTTTAAGTGACACACGGTGGTCCAGTAGAGTAAATGCAGTTAAACCATTGCGATATCATACAGGTATCTGTCAAATTTTTGATGCTTTGTTGGAAATTTCCGAAAATACTTCTGATTGGGATTCCATTACAACTCATAAAGCGCATTCACTGGCTTTGTACATACAAAATTATAAATTTATTTGCTCTACCATAATTTAGTTTAATATTTTGAACGAAATCGATACTTTAAGTAAAATGATGCAGAAACCTACTATAAATGTTAAAATATGCATAAATTTAATCGAAAATTTACTAGATCATTTTAAAAAATATCGTTTAGATGAAAACTTTAATAATATAATGGATCAAGCAAACAAAATTGCCGTCGATCTTAATGTCGAACCAAATTTTCCGTTGATGCAAACTGTTCGCCCAAGAAGAAAATCGAGATTTTTTGATTATGAACAGCGTGACGAAATTGTGGTGGATCCAAAAATTTATTTCAAAACAAATTTCTTTTTAAGAATCTTGGATCAAACATTGTCTTCTTTGAATAATAGATTCGAAGAACTGAAAGCATTTGACGATGTATTTGGATCTTTTAGTAATTTGTTTAATTTTTCAGAAGAAGAATTACTAAAACATTGCAAAGACTTATATTTAAAACTTAAAGACGATTCTCGAGATGAGGCAGACATTGACGGAATTGATTTGTTTAATGAGCTTAAAGCTTTGAAACTGCATTTTCTACGAAATCCGTTGCATGAGCCCTATAACATTCTACAGTATCTTTTTGAAAATGATTTATTCTCTACGTTCGCAAACACGGTAATAGCATTAAGAATTTTACTTACATTACCGGTATCAGTTGCATCTGGCGAAAGGTCATTTTCAAAATTAAAAATAATTAAAAATTATCTAAGATCGACCATGGTTCAGCATAGGTTAAGCAATTTATCTATTGTTGCAATAGAGGACGAGATATTAGATAGTTTAAATATGAAACATATAATTACAGAATTCGCAAATATGAAAGCCAGAAAAGTTCAGTTTGTATAACGTAATTCAATACATTTTTTATGTTTACTGTTTTTTAAATACATAAATTTATTCAAATAATTTTTTATTGTCTTTTCTTTATAATCATTAATTTTCAAATATATAAGCATAAGTCGTCCAAAATACTTCAAAATCTCCTTATTCTGTTTGTAGCCTTAACTGCGTTCGAATACTTCACTCAGATATACACCAGCACCGTCCTTTATTGCTTACTGAAAATTGAACAAAGACAGAACGACGCTAGTGTGTAATCAAATAAAGTTTCTGAACGTAGCTCTTGCAAATGTTCGGACATGATTCGGACTTCGGACATGATTCGGACTTCGGACATGATTCGGACTTCGGACATGATTCGGACTTCGGACATGATTCGGACTTCGGACATGATTCGGACTTCGGACATGATTCGGACTTCGGACATGATTCGGACATGATTCGGACTACAGACATGGGCGCCAAATTCAAACTCGCACGCGGGCGCTTGAACGCTTAGCGGCGGCCCTGTATATGGACAATAATGAAATGGCGTCAGCATTTCTTGTTGCTGTTGGAGAAATAACAGCTAAAATTTTAGAACCAATCGTTTCCAAATGTATCGTATATTTGTTAGCTTCTTATTGTACATGGCATATAAGTTATCCTATAGCTTATGCAAATGATTACAATATATCGATACTGAGGTATTTGCTGTTAATATAGAGAAGGCTTAACACGCAATTGTTAAAATTTATAAGAAGAGTAAATCTTGCATTTGAAAAAGAAATTGATAAGGAATCTATTCAATAACATTTTAATAATATATTTTTAACTTCAAAATATGTTTAATAATATATGTTTTGTAAACGTAATATATTTACACACTAATATATTGCAAATATATTATGATATATTAACATATATGCAAATATATTTTATATTTATATATTGTGACGTTGCCGTTCCGCGCGCGCGTCCGCCGCGAGTTCCTCCCTAATCGCGAAGCGCGGACCGAAAAGCCGCGGCAGGCGAAAACTAGCGAAAACTAGCGAAAACTAGCGAAAACTAGCGAAAACTAGCGAGAACCGTGCCGCAGCCTCCAGAGAGGCGTCTGTTATCGTTGATTTCTTTCGAGCGTTATAGATATTTTTTTTAATTTTTTTTTTGGTACGAGCGAATGAGTGCGGAGTTACGGAGGCGCAATTGGTAGGCCGAGGAGAAAATAGAGCACGGCTATCGGCCAAGAGTCATGGGAGATCGTGGAAGCGATTCTCGGCGCGTTTCCCATATCCTTAACCCTTTCGCCCTTTTTGTCGCCGACTTCCCTGCACGGCTCTCGCGTTTAACGAGCGAACTCCCCGTCGTTGGCGCATAGATAAAGATCCGCGCGACGGCGAGAGCGGGACGGCAATCAAGCCCGTTCGCAACGGGAAGAAAAATCGTTGCAATATATATATATATACATATATAAAACAATATATTGTATAATATAATATAATAATATATTATAATATATATTTACTATAATATATTTTATAAATGTATTTTTGTAAATTCAATTACACGTATAAACTGAATAAAAAATATACACACTTTTGATGTGTAAAAATAAAAAAAAAACACGTTTAAATCATTTAATAATTACACGCTCTAAATGTGTAATCATTACAAACTTATCATACGTTAAAAAAAAACTCGCTAAAAAGTGTGTAAAATGCTACTACAAGAATTACACGCATAAAATGTTTGAAAAGTACACGCTTGTTCTTAGAGTGTACTTAGCCATTGTCCTTTGTAGAGTGCTCCTCCCCGCTTCGTCGCGTGCGTAGCAACCGCCTAAACATTAGGCTATCTCTTTTCGCCGCGCGCTTGAACTCGCGCGAATTGGCCGATCTTGTTTAATTTATTTCTTATTAATTATTGCGAAGACCGCAAAGAGGTACAGGACTTTCTTACTCGGTTTAACCTGCTCTATCTGCACACGACGGGTGATGCGATTGACTCCGGACACCCTGTGTATCAAAACACATCCTCCTGTATCGCCCGTCCCTAATTCAAAACACACATGCAAATAAAATCGTCCCTGAGAATAATGATTACAATTTATAATGTTTTAAAACATATTTTCACGAGATCAAAATTATAAAACAAATTTTGACACAAAATTTTTAGAACATAACACCACGCCAAATATATTCATCTTCATGTAATCGCGAAAATATCTTAAATCATTAAAAGTAAAAAAATCAATCCTTCTTCTCAAATACCTTCATATAGAAGGTATCATGTTTAGCGTTTGATCGCCTTATATGTCCCCTGTGACAGTTTCTTGACTACGGAAAGATAGTTCGCCGTGGAGCCATCTCTCGGTATAATCGCGGTACTGACTGTGACCATGTAAAGCACTCGCGAGAAACGTTTTTAATACTTGAGAAATGATTGCTGTGCATTCAGACGCTAGACATCTTAAATAATAAGCTTTTCCAACAATTTTAAAGAAACACAAATATAAAATAATAAACATCCATTAAAACGCAAAATAAACGCAAAATCTAATATTGAATTTATTATATATTAAATATAATATATAATATGAATTATAATATATATATATATATAATATATATTATAATATATAATATGAATTTATTATATGTTATATATTAATTTATTACTTATTATATATTAATTTATTATATATTATTTATTATATATTATTTTAGTGGCAGATTCCTGAGGTAATTTAGAGACGATTTTTCCTCAACGAAAATGTCGAGGGAGGTCATCATTTCTTGCAAGCTCCCAATTTTTGCCATTATATATCTTTATAACTAAGCTTTAAATTAAAATTCTATTAAATTAAGCTCGACTTGAAATTAACTGAAGAATGTAGTTTTGTTAATATTTTAATTCCATAAAGCTTAGTGTAAGTAAGTTTGCAAAAAGTAGTTTGCCTTCATTTTCAATCACTTATAACTAGAAAATTATTGGTGCCTCGACATTTTCGTTGAGGAAAAATCGTCTCCAAATAACCTCAGGAATCTCCCATTAAAAGGAAGTACGGTAGTTTTAGGACACCCTGTATATATTGTATATATATATGTGTATATATATATATATATACATATATACATTTTGCAATAAGTAAGTGCGTATGTAAATTATATATTAAATTATATATTAAATAATAATTTAAAATTATTTTAATATTAATAATTTAAATATAAATAAGATTAAACTAAATTAATAGTTAAAGAAGGCTCCGCTAACAAATTAAAATAAATAATTGGCAATGAGAGCCAATGAGATTAATTATTTAATTTTATATTCAATATTTTAATTACTCGATTCATAAATTATATCATTTAAAATATATCAAATAATATATATACATTTTGCAATAAGCAAATGCGTGTGTAAACTATAATAATAGTTTAAATAATAACAAATTAAAATAAATGTTTGAGATCGCAGTCGCTTGCGGCATATTTAATTGAAATATTTCTGTAACAATTAAAAGTCTTAAAACTAACAACATATTTAGTTAAAATAATTCTCGAAAATTCTGTTTGTTCGCTCATCGGTCAAAGCAAAGCAACAAAATAAGTTTTTTATCCTTTGAAAAACTTATGTTGCCGACAACAAACACTTGTTATTTTACCAGTCGATCAACCGACATTAGGCTGGTAAGCATGCGCAATTATTCTAGAGGATCCGTGGATCACCAATAATCGAAGCTTATCACGCGTCGCGCATGTCAGGTGTGTATATCAAAACGCAACACCCCTTCGACTACCTATCATGTACGGCGCCCCGGGGTCACCTCGAAATTATGAAAATTATTGGTGATCGCCAAAAGGAACGCCTCTTTGCCTAATTAATAAAAGAGAACACTCAGAGCGTCTGCCAGCTTTTCGCTTTGATATCGCTGTGTTACACGCATCTACTGCCTAAAGAACCGCTGAAAACCGCTGAGAAACCGCTCTTAAAGAAAATTAACTTGTCGAGTTATGTCCGCAGTAAAATCGCGCTCACTTAGACTCGCGTTTTACATCCGCTTTATAACACGCATCGTTGTGGTGCACCTAAAATCACACACTGTAAATACTTTGTATATAGTTTATTTCTATTGTGTTAGTAAAATAAAATTGACTTTTTTGTTACGTGAAGTGTCGTGCTTAACCAGAGTTTTCCTTTACATCTCGAATTGCGTGATCTCTCAAAACCGCCGCGCTCTCGAACAATAAATAATTGGCAATGAGAGCCAATGAGATTAATTATTTAATTTTAAGATATGCAGAGTTCAAAATTATTAAGATAATTTAAATATTGTAGGAAGTTTGCTAATAAAGTAGTGAAGTTATCACTTTTCTTCAGTATAGTATTTCTGCAGTTGAATCAATCAAGTAAATAATCACTTTACATTACTTTTTACACACATTATATCCAAATAGTATTTATTTATTATAAATAAGTCATCAATGCAGTATTTCTCCTAGAAATTCTTACTGTTATCAAAATAACAATCTGTTCTGTAAATAAATCCTGCTGCTTCTAAAGAAATAAATCTATTCCATAAACGAATAAACTGATTCCATAAATAATGTGAAATGATTACCAGTCAGTGCTCGGAATTAGTTGCCCTTTTCGGGCCGATATCTGAAGCGACGCCTACGGTCCCCCCACTACCGTTCGAGCCTCGACGGCCGAGCCGCCGATCGCGCGTGTAACGCTGTACCTCAAGAGTGTCTCTATATAAAAAATATGCTGGGATCATACCTTCCGCCAAATCGCCATTAAAATTTTGCTAATCGATAATTTTTATTTTCATAAATAATTAATATCAAAATTTTTATTATTAATATATTATACAGGGTGAGTCTGATAAAAAGTCCACCATGTTTTTCTCAAAAACGGTAATAGATAGGGGGATGACATCCATTATGAAAATTGTAGGACAAGTAGGGGCACATATTTTGGTGACCTTGAATAACCTTGAATGTCCGTCTTTCATACCAAAAATTAAAAAAAAATTTTTTTTTAATGGAAAGGGGTACTTTGTAGTCACTTTATCGATAGTACTCAATGAGCTTAATAACTTTTGTATCAGAGTTTTTTTCGAAAATTCAACCGTTGTCAAGATATCGACAAAATAAGAATGAAAATTTGGAATCAATTTTTTTATTATTCCAAACTGTACTTACTGTAGTACACTTACTGTAATAAGTGTTCAAAATGTGCACCATGTTGAGCCAGACATGCCTGTAGTCTTCGAGGAAAGCTTGCTTGTACTTCTTCTAACTCCTGTGTGGTTATTTCGCGAAAAATGTTTTTAATTCTTTCTACCATATTTTCTCGAGTGGTAGGACGTTGAAAATAGGCTAACTCCTTCACTCTTCCCCAGAGGTCAAAATCCAAACATGTTTGTTTGTAAACATTCTGTTGAGCTCTTGTCTCGTATTTATGCCCAAGTAAGATGATATTCACATTCCAGTTGTAATAGTACAATCGACAAGTACACAAATCACGTCGCAAATAAAGATTCTTGTTGTTTCAAGTGATCCAATTTTTTCAAAATGTTATATTCTAATCAAGAAGCCTTTGAGATGTTAATGATTTACAGTGAGTGCAGACAAAATGCTATGCAAGCGGCTGCTTTGTACGCTGCGCGCTTTCCGAATCGTCGTCATTTCGGAAGAAAAGTTTTTACACGTTTGGCAAATCGATTACGCACTACTGGAAATGTTAAGCCGGAGCCAAGACAACAAAAGCAAGATGTGTTAGTTAACAACGAAGATATGTCTGTTGATGTATTGGCCGCAGTTACTGAAAATCCACATGTCTCTACAAGAGATATTGCCCGTGATAGAGGTATTAGCCAATCTTCAGTGTCGCGAATATTAAAGAAAAACAAGTTCCATCCATATCGTATATCACTACTCCAAGAACTATCGCAACATGATTTTAACATGAGGATCCAGTTTTGTACATGGGCTCAAAATAAATTAGAAGAAGATCCTGGCTTCTTCCGATTTGTATTGTGGTCAGATGAAGCAACATATAAGAGTGATGGAACCATTAATAGGCACAATTTGCATTATTGGAACGAAGTCAATCCACACTGGATGAGAACTGTGGATTACCAACACCGATGGAGTGTGAATGTTTGGGCAGGAATATTGGTGTTCGTTTGATTGGTCCATTCTTTTTTGAAGAATCTCTAACAACCGAGAGGTTTGTTCGCTTCCTTACTGAGGATCTTCCAAATTAGTGGAAGATATTCCATTGAGAGATAAGATTCGAATGTGACCTCAGCTAGACGGTGCGCCACCTCACTTTGGAATAAATACGAGATGAGAGCTCAACAAAATGTTTCCAAACAAATGGATAGGTAGAGGTGGTCCTGTATTATTTCCTGCGAGATCACCCGACTTAACGTGTTTGGATTTTCACCTCTGGGGAAGAGTGAAGGAGTTAGCCTAGTTTCTTAGAAACAACGGAGGATATAAAACAAATGAGAATCATTTGTAGTGGGGACGATATAAAACAAATGAATCATTTGTTTCTCAACGGTCTTTTACCAGTGAAACGTGCGCGTTTAAAGTCTCGTGTGAGTTTTAAAGATCCACGTTATTCAAGCAAAAAGTGACATTTGCGTACTAGTGATAGTGCTTAATATTGCTGGATTATTAAAAAATGGATAAGGAGCAGAAGTACGTGCATGCTTTTGATAAGGTATGGGAAGAGATGTTTTTCACATCTATTTGTAATAAAATCACCTGTCTTCTGTGTGGTTATCAACCCTCTCTTATTAAAAAGTATATCCTTCATAGACATTACAAACATAAACATTCAAGTGAGTATTCGAAATATGTGGAGGAGGAGAAAATTAGTTTAATTGAGGGATTAAAATTAATTTATCAAGAAGGTCGTAGTTCGAATTCTGATATCAATAATACTACACCTTCGGTAAAAGCTCTTACAGCATCGTATGCAATTTCAAATCTTATCGCGAAAAATTCCAAGTCGTTTTGTGAAGGAAAATTTATAAAAGAATGCCTCATCGCAGCAGTAGAGTCGTTTGGAAATTCGTTGACTCTTGAAGAAAAGCTGCTAGCATTCCTTTAAGTGACAAAACAGTAAAATCCCGAATAAATGATATTGCTTCTTCTTTAGAAAATAAATTAAAATCTTTATTAGAATCTTGTTCTTTTTTTTCATTATGTCTCGATGAGAGCACCGATAATCGGCATGTGAGTCAATTGAGTATTTTTGCTCGAATCGTGCAAAACGATTTTTCATATGTCGAGGAGCTCTTAGATTTTGTCCTACTACATAATACAACAACGGGTATTGATATCTTCGAAGCTGTTAATCAAACTCTTAAAAAATTTAACATCGATTTTTCAAAATGTTCAGCTATCGTAACTGATGGCGCAAAAGCAATGTTAGGTTCGAAAAATGGATTCTTCGGTCAATTAAAGCAGCGAGATTTGAAGATCCCTGTAATTCATTGTATTATCCATCAAGAAGCGTTATGTGGGAAAGTTGTGAAACTATGCACTGCAATGCAAGCCGTAACCAAAATTATTAATACAATTAAAGGCGGTCACAAATTCCTTTCTCATCGAAAGTTTCTACTCTTTCTCGAGGAGCATAACGCAACTTATACAGATGTGCCTCTGTATTGTGAAGTTCGGTGGCTCAGTGCAGGAAAATGTTTGGAAAAGTTTTTTGCAATAAGAAAAGAGATCTTCCTTTTCTTGCAAGAGAAATGTTCTGCAAAATTTGACGAATTTAAATTTTTTTTCGAAAATTTAGACTCGCTTTGCGAGCTTGCTCTAATAACTGACATGACAAACCATTTAAATACTTTAAATTTAAAGCTGCAAAAGACCAATCAAACTATTTCGCAATTAGTTAGTCATGTCGATTTTTTTCGTAGAAAGCTGTTATTATTTAAGAATAATTTAGAAACTAATATTTTTCACTTTTTTCCCTCGTGCCAGATTCTCTTTGAAGAACACGGCACAAATTGTAATTTTAAATATCAAATAAATATAATTGAGTCTTTAATAAATCAATTTGATACGCGTTTCAGAGATTTCGAAACGCTACGAAAAGATTTAATACTTTTTAAGAATCCTCTCACTGTGCAAATCGAGGAACAAAGCCTAGAATTTCAGGCAGAACTTTGCGATTTGCAATGTGATCTTTCTTTGAAAGCACGGCTAGAAAAAGGGGTCGAATTCTTCAAAATTTTAGATGTATCGTGTTATCCACGTCTTATAAATTTCGGTCTTCGAATTTTCTCCATATTTGGGTCCACATATTTATGCGAATGCTCTTTTTCAAGGATGAAATTTATAAAATCAGAAAAACGTTCTTCTTTGAGCGACGCATCATTATCCTCGCTGATGCGAACTAGTTCTTCTAAAATCTCTGTGGATATATCATCCCTAGTAGAATCGTGCAAACGACCTAGAAGATCAAATTAAAATTTGTACACAAATTGATTGTTTTGGTTTTTTCTGCTTCCTCTTTTGTTTTTATATATCTTACGATATAAAATATTACTTTCCTGCCAAGCCACATATTTTATTATCCTTATTATCTTTTAGTGGAATAGGCCTACTGGGGAAACCACTTAAAAAAAACGCATCAACAATAGTACCTCATGAGTGATGTGGAAAGCTATTGTAAAAATTGTAATATTATTGTCTAAAATATATTATTATAACATATAATATGCGTATAATATATTACATATATAATATATTAATAATAAAAATTTTGACATTAATTATTTATAAAAATAAAAATTATCTATTAGCAAAATTTTAATGGCGATTTGGCGGAAGGTACGATCCCAGCATATTTTTTATATAGAGACACTCCTGAGGCACAGCGTTACACGCGCGATCGGCGGCTCGGCCGTCGAGGCTCGAACGGTAGTGGGGGGACCGTAAGCGTCGCTTCAGATATCGGCCCGAAAAGGGCAACTAATTCCGAGCACTGGATTACCTGATTGAATCATCCAGAAATGCTACCAGAAGAAAAGTGTATAGAACACTTCTCTATATACATATATAACCAAACTTCCTGCAAAATTTAGATGAATAATTTTTGAATCCTACCTACATACGTTTTACTAAACAAACAATATATAAATATTCCATAAATATTCTACCTATAATTCTTCTTTTTCAATAAGCCAAATTATTTTGTAAAGCTGTATGTATTACACAAGTTATTTTGCATATGCAAGAGCACTAATGATTTATTTATAATAAATAAATACTATGGATGTGATATATAAGCAAACTTCCTACAAAATTAGATTAATAATTTTGAATCCTATCTGCATACGTTTATTAAAACTAAACAAACAATATATACAGTTTTTGCTATTTTTTAACAAACCAAATTATTTTGTAAAGCTACATATGTTACATGAGTTACTTTGTAAGAGCATAAATTACAATATAAATAATAGGCTCTGTTATAAGATAAATCGAAAATAACGGGCTAAATAAGAGCCAAGGCGCTGTTAGGGGTGCGCAAATAATTCTTTTTTTCTGGTGGTTGTTGTAAAAAAACCTTTTATTCAAGACGTACGTTTTAATTACTTCAACATCCCGTACATACCGACAATTTCGGAGCAGTTTGGACCTGTGATTCGTGATATACAAGCAAAGCTGTCCTATACTAGCTTGAATAAATTAAGGAAGTACATTCGCGTACAAAAAGATACCCTACCAAAAGAACTACACAACAACGTAGTATATAAAATATCATGCAAAGATTGTGATGCATCGTACGTAGGCCAAACAGGCAGGCTACTTAAAACTCGCATCACAGAGCATCGCAATCACATTAATAAAAGAACGTCACAGCACTCTGTCATCACGGATCACAGGCTAAATGGTCACGAGTTCGCATGGGATGAGGTGGAAATTCTGGATGAGGAAAATACATACAAAAAACGTTTGATGTCGGAGATGATATTTATAAAGAGACAAAAAAACAGCCTCAATCTACAAACCGACACTGAAAGTATGCATGTGGCTTATCTCACGACAGTAGAAAGAATGCCAAAAATTTAAAAATATCGCGCGCCAGATTACGGCATTCGATTGATAAAATAACCACCCCGACATCCATAGTGTTTATACACGTAGCACAATGTCACGCGTCGTCAAAATTTTGACATATGTTAACCGACAGTTGTGTATCGTCTCCCACGGCTCACGGTCCTGTCACCACTCGACGAAGTAAGACACCTCTCCACCGTTACATCGATTTAACCAACAATCAAAATTCGAGCAATTAATTCTTACATATAGTTACAGCCAAATGTCGACAACCCCTAAGAACCACGGTAATTTTTCCTTCACGACTGGAACCGGGAGAGGAATTATTTCGTTTAATAGATGGTGAGGCCGTGATGACCACGGAGAAACAAACGCACGAATATTGCATTTAATTATTGACACCGCTGATGATGGTCCGATAGGAGGACCGAAACGTACGTCTTGAATAAAAGGTTTTTTTACAACAACCACCAGAAAAAAGAATTATTTGCGCACCCCTAACAGCGCCTTGGCTCTTATTTAGCATAAATTACGTTTATTAAAATATGTAATATGTAATAGGAAGTAAGAAATAATACAGCTAGAGAAAATAATAATATAACATAATATAATATAATAAGTTATTGTGACTTATTCTAATTCAACGTTGTGATGACTGGTGCAATCAAGTGCAGCACATGAAAAAAATATTTATATCTTGAATTTCAACGGGCTAAATAAGAGCCGAACGCGGATGGTAATGCGTTAATTTCGATGAAAATTAATTTTTCATCGAAATAAATTGTTGTGCACAGGGCACAAATTTTTTCTTGATCCGATACCAAAGAATTAAATTAAATCTCATATTCGAGATTTTTAATTTTAAGTAAACCCCTCTGACCCCCCTAAAGAGTTATAGGCGAGAAAAATATCGGGGCGAAGTCGCTGAATCGGGAATCGAACCCGAGTCTTAGGGGGGTCAGAGGGGTTTACTTAAAATTAAAAATCTCGAATATGAGATTTAATTTAATTCCTTGGTATCGGACCAAGAAAAAATTT
This sequence comes from Lasius platythorax, assembly GCA_963971435.1. Classification (NCBI taxonomy): domain Eukaryota; kingdom Metazoa; phylum Arthropoda; class Insecta; order Hymenoptera; family Formicidae; genus Lasius; species Lasius platythorax. The sequence continues at coordinate 21,584,031 of OZ020538.1, forward strand.
GTGCCCTGTGCACAACAATTTATTTCGATGAAAAATTAATTTTCATCGAAATTAACGCATTACCATCCGCGTTCGGCTCTTATTTAGCCCGTTGAAATTCAATGTGTATTTTCAAATAGAGAGCCTAAATTCCTTAGTTATATTTATATCTCTTCGCTTTATTCTATAAATACTTTCCTCACATGTGCTGCACTTAATTGTATCTGTGATATGATATGCACTTTAACTGCAATAATATAAAACAAATCTTATTGTAAAGAATGATTTATGCAATCAAGCGATAGCAATATACAGTAGCTTTGTGACTTATTTTAATTTAGTGTTGCAAACGCAGAGTGTACTGCGCAGCACATGTACGCGTCGCGTTTGTGTGCGTGTGCTACCGAAATCAGTTTCTGGCATCACTGCGTGAATCGTGACTGGTCAACGTAGGCTGAAGAATAATTAACAAGAAGAAGAAGAAGACGAGATAAGTAAGTTTTTCGACTATTAATATAGGCTGCGTTCCAATATTCACTGCCAGTACTGAAAATTTGTAGTGTACGTGACGTAAACTATAGATTTTCCGTACTGGCAGTAAATATCGGAACACAGCCATAGAAATATTTGCAGAAATATTCTGAATCTAAAAATTTTCTTTTCTTTTTTCAGATAATGGCACAGATGCAAGGAGATGTAAGTTTTTCTAGACTAAATATAAAAATATTTGCAGAAATATTCTGCATTTTAAAAATTTTATTTTCTTTTTGCAGAAAATAGAAGTAAACGTGGAAGATATAGACGAAAAGTTAATGATGAAGAAAACACGCCGGCTAACGCGCTGGTTGGCGCGCAAGTCCAATCATCAAACAGAGAATTTTCCCATAACGAATCTGTTCATAATAACGAACCTCCCGACGCAAATCCTCCACGTGTCTTTTAATCAATGTATATTAAAGTGTATATCATCACAGATACAATCAAGTGCAGCGCTTGTGAGAAAAATATTATTTATATCTCTTCGCTTTATTCTATAAATACTTTTTTCACATGCGCTGCAGTTGACCGTATCTGTGATATGATATACACTTTAACTGCACGAATAAAGCAACAACAACATTGTGACTTACTCTAATTCAACGTTGCGATGATAGGTACAATCTGTGTTCGTAACGTTGAATTAGAATAAGTCATAAAGCTACTGTACATTGCTGTCGCTTGATTACATAAATCATTCTTTACAATAAGATTTGCTTTATACTCTATATATCTATATATACAAGGCCAATAATGAAATCTTTGTTTGTACAGAATGGAGAAGAGGAAAAAGGGCAGGCGTGAAAAAAAGAAACAATGAATTTATGTCTTGCCTGTATAAATTATCTTATGCCGAACATCATTGGGGGCCAAAAAGAGGCCAAGGCCAATAGAATAAAAGGTAATATTTTAATATATTAATTATTAATATTATTAATATTAAATATTATAATGTAATATTTGTTTTTTTCACCAACTGCATCTTGATAACAGCCAACAGCATAAAATCTGAGGCAGTTAATATCTGTAAAATTATACATTTATTTCACTAAATTATAATATAATAGAAAAATACTTTAATCTTTACAATGCATTAAATTTGATTTTTAAATTGTACTATTATTATATCCATGCATTTACTACATAAATATAATAACATCGAATAATAAAAGAGGAATTAGTTTAATGTAATATAATTTGTACCTGAATTTATGAATCAAGACCATATGGAGATTCACACTCCAAAACATTGATTAATTCCGTAACAATGTCTGAGCTTACTTTACATAATTTAATAAACTCGTCATTATGCAGGTCAAATGGATCATGATTATCTCGCCATTGTTTTCTCTCCACGACGTTCTAGGCGTCTTATACGATGCTCCAAATTTAAAAGATCCCAGATGCAAGAAATTCTTGCGCCATTATTTTCTATAAAATTTGTATGCTAAAATGCAATGTACAAATAAAAAAAAGCTCTTTCAATAATAACATTAAATTTATATTTGTATATTAAACTTAAATTTAAATATATTTATGTATGGAAAATAATCTAATCTATTTTGAATAAAATTCTTATTTATGCTTTTCTTTCAAGTATCTTAGAATATTAAATAAATAATGTTTAACACAATATATATATATATATATATATATATATATATATATATATATTGTATATATGTATATATGACAACATAAAATAATCTATCTAATGCATTTTATAAACAATTTAATGAGCACTTAAAATAAACTTATGTACATTTATCAGTTAACTTTCCATTAAATTTGTTCTTTATTTTCCTAGGATTGTCGTTCGAAATGTGTCGATACGATGTAATCCTCGTATAAGGGAGGTCACGTTAAATTTAACGATGAATGTCGCTTATAAACGACAAGCATCGTTACATATTTGTCATACAGAATAGCTTTCATCGATATTTGTCGATCGACCCTATCAACGACACTGACAGTAGTCGTATACAGAATAGCGCTCCTGGATGTTCAATATGTTAAAAATTTGCTAAACTGACATTTTTCTACATATATTTATATACTAGCTTTTCGGCCCGCGCGAAGCGCGGGCCTCAAAGCTTTTTTATATGTATATATATCTCTCTATATATATAAGTACCGTCCGTCCGTCTGTATATCTGTATGACCGCGAACTCCTTCCGCATTTGTGGACCGATCTTCACGAAACAGGTACCAAAATTTCGCAAATTTTCCGGGGATTATATAAGTACCATCTGTCTGTCTGTTTGTATGACCGCGAACTACACTTCCACATTTATGGACCGATTCTCTCGAAATCGGTATCAAAATTTTGCAAATTTTTCGGGGATGGCTACTATGTGGTTTTTTTAGTTTTACACCCTCACCCACGCACTCACACATTTATCGACTGATTTTATCGAAATTGGTACCAATATTCTGAAAATTTTTCGGGGATAGCTATGTGGTTTTTTTTAAAGTTTTACATCCCCACCTACCCACTCACGCACCCACCCACGCACTCACACATTTATGGACCGATTTTCTCGAAATTGGTACCACAATTTTGCAAATTTTTTGGGGATGGCTACTATGTGGCTTTTTTAAATTTTACACCTCCACCCACCCACTCACCCACGCACCCACACACGCACGCACACACACGCACGCATACGCACACGCACGCACACACACATACACAATTTTTCAGAAATCACCTTTTGGTTTTGGCTAAGATGTAAAACCAGCAACGTATTTATAGTCATTTATGAATGACTCACGTCAAGAAATATAAAATGTTATTACCCATAAGAGGTGATTTTTTAAATTTGACAGCAATTAATAAATAAATGTTCTCACCCAAGAACGCCAGAACCAAAAGGTGATTTCTGAAAAAATATGTATGTGTGTGTGTGCGTGCGTGTGTGGGTGTGTGGGTGTGCGGGTGGGTGGAGGTGTAAAACTTAAAAAAACCATATAGTAGCCATCTCCAAAAAATTTGCAAAATTTTGTTACCAATTTCGAGAAAATCGGTCCATAAATGTGTGAGTGCGTGGATGGGTGGGTGGAGGTGTAAAACTTAAAAAAACCACATAGTAGCCATCCCCGAAAAATTTGCAAAATTTTGGTACTAATTTCGATAAAATCGGTCCATAAATGCGTGATTGCGTGGGTGGGTGGGTGCTTGGGGGTGTAAAACTTAAAAAAATCACCATTGTCGCCATCCCCGAAAAATTTGCAAAATTTAGATACCAAGTTCGAGAAAATCGATCCATAAATGTGTAGGTGCGTAGGTGGGTGCGTGGGTGGATGAGTGGGGGTATAAAACTTTAAAAAAACCATGTCATCTCCAAATATTTCCGAAATTTTGGTACCAATTTCGTGAAAATCGGTCCATAAATGCGCATGCGCGTGGGTGAATACGTGGGTGGATACGTGGGTGGGTACGTGGGTGGATACGTGGGTGGGTACGTGGGTGGATACGTGGGTGGGTGCGTGGGTTGGCAAAAACTAAAAAACACCATATAGCAGCCATCCCCGAAAAACTTGCAACATTTTGGTACCAGTACCAATTTCGTAAAAATCGGTCCATAAATGCGCATGCGCGTGGGTGGAAGCGTGGGTGGGTATGTCAATAAAAAAACCACATATTACGATGTTTTTGAACATTATGAACCCATTATGAACCCATTAGCATAGAAATCTAAAAAAAATTTTTTCGCGAAAACATAGCCTCCTCTATGAGGAAGAAAAAAAATCCCTTTCTAAAAAAGGGATGTTATTGATTCTCGAATGTATCGGAGTCATCTCGAAAGTCTCGAAGTATTGTTGCCTTTAATGGTACTGATTGGTTCTTTTGCTGATCATTGTACCGCATGCTTCGTAGTGTTTGATCGTCAAGATTATTTTGACAGTTTCAAGTCAAAATTGGTTAAAATTTTGTTATTGTGTCAAAAGTGTAATTTGTGCAGGAAGTTTTGAAGAATAAGGTAAATATAATAATTATATATTTATAATACGTATATGATTATTATATATATTATTATATATTTAAATACGTATATTATATACAGGGTGACCCATTTTAACTTAGGCAGCCAAATAACTCGAAAAATAAGCACACTACGAAAAAATGTTTAGAATCAAAATTTCGTCATTTCGAGGGGGACGTACAATGACGTTAAAATGAGCCCCCCCACCCCTCCCCCTGGGCGGTGAGGGGGGGCAAGTTTGAAATCTTAAATAGGAACCCCTATTTTTCATTACATATTCTTGCAGCTTATCTCGAGAGCTTTCCAAAACACTATAATTAAGTTATTTTTCATTGAGTACTTTTCGAGTTATAAGGCTTGAAATTTACAGTATTTTGACATAAAATACAAAATATCGTGTAAATCATTCAGTTTTCGGTAACCTTACCTTAATACTTTTATGCATAAAATAATAAGACCAATCTATTGGTGTAAAGAAAACACATAATTGCTTTCAAAAAAAGTATGCAGTTGCATGTTGCAAATTACATACTTTTTCTTAATAGCAACTATGTGTTTTTTTTTACACCAATTGATTGGTCTTATTATTTTATGCATAAAAGTATTAAGGTAAGGTTACCGAAAACTGAATGATTTACACGATATTTTGTATTTTATATCAAAATACTGTAAATTTCAAGCCTTATAACTCGAAAAGTACACAATGAAAAATAACTTAATTATAGTGTTTTGGAAAGCTCTCGAGATAAGCCGCAAGAATATGTAATGAAAAATAG
>OZ020538.1:21589508-21621108 GCA_963971435.1 Lasius platythorax
GGGAGGGGTGGGGGGCTCATTTTAACGTCATTGTACGTCCCCCTCGAAATGACGAAATTTTGATTGTAAACATTTTTTCGTAGTGTGCTTATTTTTCGAGTTATTTGGCTGCCTAAGTTAAAATGGGTCACCCTGTATATACGTATATTATTATATACATATATACAAATACGTATATTATTTTTATATATCAGTTCTTATATTGTCGTATTAATTAGCCAGTTGTCGAGCAGTCGCACCAAAAGTTTAAGACAGAAAGAAAAAAAAGAAGAAAAGAAAAAGAGAGGAGGAGAGAGAGAAATAGAAAGAAAAAGAGAAAAAAAGGAAGAAGAGACGAACAAAAAAAAGTAATTAAGGTTACGTTCCAAAACGTCCTCTTCGAGGAAAATTTTACTGATAATCTATAATGTACGTAACGTGCATTATAGTTTTTATTGTGTCAAATCAAATGTAAAATTTTTCTCGAAGAGGACGTTTTGGAACGTAACTTAAAGTAACAAATTTTGTATATATGCGTGTATATATGCGTGTGTGTGCCGTGTGTGTGCTGTGTAATTATATGTATACTATTGTATATTATAATTTATATATATAATTAATAATATCTATGCTGTATTATTTTAATTTGTCAGTCGTCGAGTCGTCAAGAGAAAAGATAAAAAGAAAAAGAGGAGAGAGAGAGAGAGAGAGATAGAGATAGAAAAAGAAAAAAGATAGAAAGGAGAATTTGAAAAAAAAGGAAAGAGAACAAAAAGATACGTTTAACAGCGCATCTCAGTAAACGCAAAATATAACTGCCATGTAACATGTAACATGTATATAATGTTCTGTAACGTGCATGTTACATGTAACGTACACGTTAGTTGTAATTTCCCTGTCATAAATGTAACATTTGTAATATAACATATGTTATATTGTAATTATATCCCAGATAGCATCGATATTGTAGGATGCCGAAGATAATCAAATTTTTTCAGTTGGAATATAATTACAATATAACTACAATATAATATATGTTACATTATAAATGTTACATCTATGAGTGAGAAATAACAACTGACGTGTACGTTACATGTAATGCAGGACGACGTCCGATAACCAATAAGAAAATTTGATTTATAAAAATCAAATTTTCTTATTGATTATCGGACGTCGTACGTCGGATATCGGACGCGGTGTGAATCCTGCATTACATGTATGTTATAAAGTGTTACATAACAGTTATATTTGTATTATTTAAAATAGGATACTTTTGTATATATGTATATGTGTGTACAAGGTGTCAAAAAAAGTAAGTTTCCCTATTTATTTTCTCCCAGGAAAGGACAAATTTGCAGATCTCTCGAGTGTCATAAATTTTTGTTTAGATATTGTGAAAACATTGGTACGCAGTTTGGTGCGAAAGCGACTTGGCATTTAAGTGCGTTTTTTTCAACTAATGGAGCGATTTTTTAGTATGTCCAACTGCGAGATATGGACGGTTATTCAATTTTTGATTGCAAGAAATGAGAATGCAACGAATATCATTTAACAGTTAACATAAATGTTTAAATAGTAATATAGATTGCGGTCGAAAATGCGCTACGAATGATTCAAATCATCATTCTATCTTTGTTCTATATTCATGAAGAATAAAGATAGAGTGTTTTAAAGCATTCGTAGCACATTCTCGACTGTAGTCTATATTGCATAGTCGAAGGAAATAAATGGCGCGCGCTAAGCGCGCGCCTTGTAGTGTTCTAGTATTTTTAAAAACCACATATTACGATGTTTTGGAACATTCTAAACACATTGGCGTAGAAATGGCGTAGAAATTTAAAAAAAATTTTTTTTCGCGAAAACAGCCTCCTCTATGAGGAAGAAAAAAAAATATTTTTAAAAACCACATATTACGATGTTTTGGAACATTCTAAACACATTGGCATATAAATGGCGTAGAAATTTGAAAAAGAAAAATTTTTTAGCGAAAACATACCCTCCTCTGAGGAAAAAAAATTTTTTTTTAATGAAAAAAAACCACACAGCAGTCACCCCCGGAAAATTTGCGAAATTTTGGTACCTGTTTCGGTGAAGATCGGTTCACAAATGCGGAAGGAGTTCGCGGTCATACAGACATACAGACAGACGGACGGTACTTATATATATAAATTTCAGTCCAGTAAATTGCAAATAATATGGATGATAAATTGCAATCTCAATTAGGTAGCCAGAATGTTCATCAGAAAGATAAAATCATATAGATTAAATTTTACGAATCATTTTGTATTTTGATTATTATTGCCTTCCTTTTTTACACACTTGTTACAAATGCTATTCATGGTAACAGAAACGCTTAATCGAGGTTCAAAGCTTATAGATAACATAATATGCTGCAAATATATAGTTTTTCTAAAGCTATTTTTTTAAAAGATTATTTTAGTTTTAATATTTCAATTAAAGCAAAATAATCACGCATTTAAATATAATTAAAATTTTAACAATAGTACAAAATAGATTAAAAATTTTAATGATATTGATATAATTTACTGAAGACGGCACAAATTGCACATCTATAAAACATTTTGTAATTATCTAATAAATAATTTAAACGTATATATTTTCTTTTATTTGATTACCGAAAGCATTTTTAGATCAACTATATAGGACTGTCTAAACTAGGAATGCCGATTATAAATCGATTTAATCGAAAATCGATTAATCGGAGCCTAAAAATCGATTTTAAATCGATTTTCTGAAACTGAATCGATTCAAGAATCGATCTGTAAATCCTGAAAATCGCCGACTCGATTTTATCAGTTTCCACTACCTTTTTTTTTGTTGAACTCAATGGCTGCAAGAGCCTATTTCTAAAATCATTGGATTTTGAAAATTGGAATATAGAGTAAAAATAAATAAATAAATAAATATATGTACAAATAAAAAGATTTATATATATACGTACAAATAAAATATAAATATATGTACACGCACCGGCAGGAATGGAGTCCCTCGGTAAATGTATGCGTATGTGTATGACAGTCGAAAGCGTCACCGCATACACACGAAGCGCGACGTATGTGTCACTTGAAGCGCGGAGGAGATCAAGCAGCGAAGGAGAAATTGGTAGGAGGCAATCCGATGTTGCATCCTTTTCGCAAACCGCACGATCGAGAGAGAAAGCAATGTAAGACGTGATGTCAGTTAGAGGTGTCCCTACAGCCGTCTCACTCACTCGACGCTCGAATGGAGAGAGTGCGAGTGAGAAAGCTATAGGACACTGCGCTGTCTCTATCGGCTTCTCCTTCGCTCCAATATCGAGCTGTCATCCTTTCCTTTTTTTTTCCTTTAAGAAACGTAGCTGAGCCGCGTGCATTAATTATATTAATGAATAGATATTAAATATTAAAAAATATTAATAAACATTAATACTTCTAAATGAATATTAATATTAATTATTAATAAATATAATATAAATAAAATATTAACAATATTATAATAGATAAGCTTGCGCGTGTTATAAAACAAATAGATTGGTAAGAATTAGGCCTATAACGAGCAATTATGAGTTTTTCATAGTAATTAACTTTATTATTATAGAGTTACAAGATTCTTTAAGACGGAACATTTCGACACTTACTTGTGTCTCTTCAGCCGCTAACGAATGAATACATTTAAATTATGGATATGTCAAATTTTATTTTAAATGATTGCGAATCGCTGGTGTTTTTGACGCAACATCTTTGAGGTATTTTTTTAACATTTTAGTATTGATGACTATGGACGTTCGATACACAGTTCCGTCGTTCGTTCCGTCTTAAAGAATCTTGTAACTCTTTTTATATAATAATAAAGTTAATTACTATGTAAACACCAATAATTGCTCGTTATATGCTTCAGTCTTACCAACCAATAAATATTAATAAATATTAAATATTATATAATATTAATAATATTAGGAATTATTTATTTCAAAACAAGGAAACGAAATGAACTAACGAGTTATTCCTTATTTCTAATTCTGCAGTCCATTTCGTTTCCTTGTTTTGAAATAAAATAATTCCTAATATTTAATATTTATTTCGAATATTTTTCTATTGTGCGCAGAGCCTTATTAAGAGATCGTGCGCGCTATTCATTTTGTTTCTATTATTACATTACATATCGTGGTGTCATATTATGTATACACACATATACACACACACATACACACACATACATATATATCGAACGAGTGAAACGCCTATAGGCGCTTCTATACGCGGTGTGAAAGTTTTATTGGCCCTGAAAAGGGCCGATTTTCGTGGGTCAAGCGCGGAAACATAGCATATCATTTTAATAATCCGTCCAATATCCGGACCGGTCAATCACTTGATTGAGTCGATTAGGTATCGAATCAATTAAGTTTGTGAGATAGTCTGGTCGGAGCCGAAGTTCTTCCCAGATTTCTCTCGCATGATTAACCAACGCTGCTACCGTCCTCTCCCTTCTTGGTTCCCATCGTCGAACCATTTGTGCCCAGACATTTTCGATCAAATTTAGATCTGGTGAACGAGCAGGCCAGTTGATCAATTGGATCTCCGGATGATTCCGAAACCATTGTTGTGTTTCGCGCGAAGTATGGACTCCGGAGTTATCCTGCACTAATCGGATAACTGGCATGTCCTCTACGGGGTAGATTGCGCGTACTGATGGAAGAAAAACATCTTCCAGTATGCGAATGTACTCCGCAGAGTTCATGCGTGGAGGAATTTCCACCAGTTCACCGATTGCAGTGCCAGATATCCAGCCCCACATTCCGCATGAAATCCTCCCACTTCTGTGGAGAGGCACAACATGGTTTGGATGCAACCGTTGATCCCTTTGACGCCATACGTGAGGTTGGCGGTCGGCAGACGATACAAAAACCTTTTCATCGGTCCAGATCGTTGCCTCCCATTCCTCACGGCTCGTCACCAGGTTCTCCAGAGCAAACGCGATTCGCTGCTCCCGATTGACGGGAGTCAGCATAATTTTGCGGGCTGGACGGTAGCAATGATACCCGGCTGCGTTGAGACGTCGCCGGGCGGTCCTCTCGGATACTTGGACGTTCGCAGCGTTGAGGGCCTCCTGCACAGAGCCGAAGGGTTGCTCAGCAACTGCGGCGACGATAGCCTCATCCTCTTCGGCCCTCGTTATACGAGGACCACGATTATTATGACGGTGATCGTGCAAAGCATGATCACCACCATCAATGAATCGTTGTATCCAGCGTCGTACAGTTTTTGCAGAGCAGGGAATAGCAGCAGCAATTTCTGCTACTGTTCTTCCCGCCTGCCACTGTCCGACAATACGACCACGTATCTCTGGACACAGATTTTGAGGCATCGTAAAGAAATAATTATAGACACGTCCGCTCGATGCTATGACACCACGATATATAATTTAATAACATATAAATAGAAACAAATGAAAAGCGCGGTCTCTTAATAAGGGTCTGCGCACAATAGAGAAAATATTAGGAACACTGAAAAAAATATTTGTGTGAAATTACATGATAATATATATATATATATATATATATATATATATATATATATATATATATATATATAATATGACACCACGATATGTAATTTAATAATAGAAACAAATGAATAGCGCGCACGATTTCTTAATAAGGCTCTGCGCACAATAGAAAAAATATTCGAAATAAATATTAAATATTAGGAATTATTTTATTTCAAAACAAGGAAACGAAATGGACTGCAGAATTAGAAATAAGGAATAACTCGTTAGTTCATTTCGTTTCCTTGTTTTGAAATAAAATAATTCCTAATATTATTAATATTATATAATATTTAATATTTATTAATATTTATTGGTTGGTAAGACTGAAGCATATAACGAGCAATTATTGGTGTTTAAATATTAACAATATTATAATAGATAAGCTTGCGCGTGTTATAAAACAAATAGATTGGTAAGAATTATGCTTATAACGAGAAATTATGAGTGTTTTCATAGTAATTAACTTTATTATTATAGAGTTACAAGATTCTTTAAGACGGAACATTTCGACACTTACTTGTGTCTCTTCAGCCGCTAACGAATGAATACATTTAAATTATGGATATGTCAAATTTTATTTTAAATGATTGCGAATCGCTGGTGTTTTTGACGCAACATCTTTGAAGTATTTTTTTAACATTTTAGTATTGTTGACTATGGACGTTCGATACACAGTTCTGTCGTCCGTTCCGTCTTAAAGAATCTTGTAACTCTTTTTATATAATAATAAAGTTAATTACTATGTAAAGACCAATAATTGCTCGTTATATGCTTCATTCTTACCAACCAATAAATACTAATAAATATTAAATATTATTATTGACGCGAGACATTGTAATATTATATACTTGTCTTCTTTTTCGACATTAGTAACATCACGGCTTTCATTTTGACAGCTTGAAAGGTAACGTTCTCAAAAATATCCTGTACTTTACATCACGAATTTGCGGTTCGTTTCTTATTGTCAATTATACACAAAATTTTTTTGTTAATTTTTTATAGAAACACTTGATAAGGGCCCGTACCCAAGGGCCGAAACGTTGTGTTGAATTATTTGTATTGGCCAGTCAGGTCGAATTTAATAAATCACTTTTATAATTAAATATTATATAATATTAATAATATTAGGAATTATTTTATTTCAAAACAAAGAAACAAAATGGACTGCAGAATTAGAAATAAAGAATAACTCGTTAGTTCATTTCGTTTCTTTGTTTTGAAATAAAATAATTCCTAATATTATTAATATTATATAATATTTAATTATAAAAGTGATTTATTAAATTCGACCTGACTGGTCAATACAAATAATTCAACACAACGTTTCGGCCCTTGGGTACGGGCCCTTATCAAGTGTTTCTATAAAAAATTAACAAAAAAATTTTGTGTATAATTGACAATAAGAAACGAACTGCAAATTCGTGATGTAAAGTACAGGATATTTTTGAGAACGTTACCTTTCAAGCTGTCAAAATGAAAGTCGTGATGTTACTAATGTCGAAAAAGAAGACAAGTATATAATATTACAATGTCTCGCGTCAATAATAATATTTAATATCTATTAGTATTTATTGGTTGGTAAGAATGAAGCATATAACGAGCAATTATTGGTGTTTACATAGTAATTAACTTTATTATTATATAAAAAGAGTTACAAGATTCTTTAAGACGGAACGGACGACGGAACTGTGTATCGAACGTCCATAGTCAACAATACTAAAATGTTAAAAAAATACTTCAAAGATGTTGCGTCAAAAACACCAGCGATTCGCAATCATTTAAAATAAAATTTGACATATCCATAATTTAAATGTATTCATTCGTTCGCGGCTGAAGAGACACAAGTAATTGTCGAAATGTTCCGTCTTAAAGAATCTTGTAACTCTATAATAATAAAGTTAATTACTATGAAAACACTCATAATTGCTCGTTATAGACCTAATTCTTACCAATCTATTTGTTTTATAACACGCGCAAGCTTATCTATTATAATATTGTTAATATTTATTTATATTATATTTATTAATAATTAATATTAATATTCATTTAGAAGTATTAATGTTTATTAATATTTTTTAATATTTAATATCTATTCATTAATATAATTAATGCACGCGGCTCAGCTACGTTTCTTAAAGGAAAAAAAAGGAAAGGATGACAGCTCGATATTGGAGCGAAGGAGAAGCCGATAGAGACAGCGCAGTGTCCTCTAGCTTTCTCACTCGCACTCTCTCCATTCGAGCGTCGAGTGAGTGAGACGGCTGTAGGGACACCTCTAACTGACATCACGTCTTACATTGCTTTCTCTCTCGATCGTGCGGTTTGCGAAAAGGATGCAACATCGGATTGCCTCCTACCAATTTCTCCTTCGCTCCTTGATCTCCTCCGCGCTTCAAGTGACACATACGTCGCGCTTCATGTGTATGCGGTGACGCTTTCGACTGTCATACACATACGCATACATTTACCGAGGGACTCCATTCCTGCCGGTGCGTGTACATGATAATAAATGTGACTTATTTAATAATGCTTGATTGATGTTTAATCAAATTAAATAAATTCTTAGCATGAAAATGTAAAGATCCTTTTCTATAATTTCTATCTTCAGTTCTGGCCACTAGTAAAACATTTCTTTATTCTTTCAATTTCTTTAAATCATATTAAACTTTTTATTAACTACATGAGGTCCACTTTAGAGTGTAGAAAATTGATAGATAGTATACTTTAGCGAGTTGTTCACTGTACATGCATACCGATTCAAATCGATTTTCTGAAATCGATTCTTTGCAAACCGATTTTTTAAAATCGATTTGAAAAAAAATCGGCATCCCTAGTCTAAACTCTAAAAGCAAAGGGGGTATAATAAAAGAGCACCTTATATAGCATCACATATAATAGAAAAGACTTTTCTTCTCGTAAATTTGGTTAATTCATTAACATCGCGCGTTCAAACACACATATGCAATTAGAGGCGTCTTTGAGTATAAAGGATTACAATTTATAATCATTTAAAATATACTTTTACGCCTCAATTATAAAAAATGAATTTGACAATAACAAGTTTTTTAAACGTAAAATAATGCAATATCCGATTCAAACGTCATTAAAGTAAACAATAAAAAAAATAAAAAAATTAAAATAAGAAAATTTTAAATTAAAAAAATTAAACAAAAAAAAATAAAATAATAAATCTAAAATTTAAAAAAAATTAAAAAATAAAACAAAAAATCTAAAATAAAAAAATATAAACATTAATAAAAAACTATTAAGAAATAAAGGCTCTCGAACTGAAATACATATGAATTTCGAACGGGCTATTAGAGCCAGACGCAGATGGCGGTGCGTCGATTTCAGTGAAAAATTAATTTTTTTCACTGAAATTATTAGCTGTGCACAAGGCACAACTTTTTCTTGGTGCGATACCAAGTAATTAAATTAAATTAATTCTCATTACTTTGAGATTTTTAATTCGGATAAACCCCTCTGACCCTTCCTAAAGAATTATAGGCGAGAAAAATATCGGGGCGAAGTCGCTGAATCGGGAATCGAATCCGAGTCTTTCGCTTGCCGGGCGACTGCTCTTACAATTTATAAATAAAAAACTTATTTAAAAAATATTTTATAAAACAAAATATTTCATAAAGAAAAAAGCTTAGAAAAGTCTGAAATAATATGTATTTAAAAGTATTAATAAAATTTAATACTAATTACTATTAAATATTTTTTTAAAATAAATTATACATATATGTTAAGTAATAATTATTAATTACCAAGTAAAGTATAAAATTAAGTATAAGAAATCACACAAATATTATTGTTGTTTATTATTTCTATTTATTCTTATTTGAATTTATTCTATTTATTCTTATTTGAATTTATTATTTCTATTTATTCTTATTTGAATTTATTCTCATCACATATTTAGCGTTATGATTTACAAAGGCGTTCCCCCGTTACGGCTTCGCCCGAACTCTTCATGTATAGAAAGTTTATATATGTATATAGATGATTGGGGTAAAATGCAGAAATTGATTTTTAGGTATTTGTATGGGTAATCTTTGTAAGCAAGAGCAAAGTCTATATCTCATCAGGCTTCGGAGATATTAAGAAATCCGTAAAAACACATTTTTCCCCTTTTCACCCCCTTAGAGGTTGATTGGGGTAAAATGCAGAAATTGATTTTTAGGTATTTGTATGGGTAACCTTTGTAAGCAAGAGCAAAGTCTATATCTCAGCAGGCTTCAGAGATATTGAGAAATTTGTAAAAACACATTTTTCCCCTTTTCACCCCCTTAGGGGTTGATTGGGGTGAAATCCGTTCTTAGTGCGCCCCTACGTCATGCAAGGTATACACCCCCCAAATTTCAACTTTCTAGGTCCAGAGGTTTGGGCTGGACGTTGATGAGTGAATCAGTCAGGACACTTGTTTTTATATATATAGATTTTAAAAATAAATTTTTTATTAATGTTTAAATTTTTTTATTTTAGATTTTTTATTTTTTAATTTTTTTTTAATTTTAGATTTATTATTTTATTCTTTCTGTTTTAATTTTTTGAATTTAAAATTTTCTTATTTTAATTTTTTTATTTTAGATTTTTTATTAATACAATTTTTATAAATTAAATGTCACAACTTTGTTGGCAGCAGTTGGGAGTTTTTTTTTGTAAAAATATTTTTTATTTCATTCCTTTAAAAGCTGTGTGTGTGTGTGTGCGCGCGCGTGCATGCCTGTATGGTATGCATAGATGTGTATCTAAATATAATTGTAAATGTATATTAATATGAATATATATGAGCCAAACATTCTATGTAGTGTATGAAAGAAACAGAAAGTTTACAGTTTATTGCTCTTCTAAGAACAAAAAGTTGGTTGGCTATCACGTCGCGTGTCAACGCGTTACGCATCCTGTGTATGTACATACCCTAAGCGTGTGTTCGTGTTTTGACAAGAGCAAATAGTTCAATTGACGACCGCCGATCGCGTCTCTTGTAATTGTGTGTACCGTGTTCCTTCCTGCGATGCCTATTGCGTAACGTGCTCTCGCGTGTGTCCTTTGTCTGGATCTTATTTTTTATTTGAAGTGTGGTCAAGTACCATTAATTAACCCATTGGGGACATATCCGAACAATTATTGGTGTATAGGCAAACTCCTCGGAGGCCTCTCAGCCATAATAGAAGTAGTAATAGTAGATGCCTATTGCGTGTCGATTATAATGCCGGTAAGTATTGCAGATATAATTTATAATATAAAAGAAAATACATAATTTAGTTATTATAATAAATTTATATATTTCAGCCAAAAGTAAAAATAAAGGAAAACATAAATAAAGAAAACTGTCCGCCTCCAGATACATCACAAAACGGCCCGCCTCCAAGTACTTTACAAAGAAGGTTAGTTACAAATTATAAAATTGTTATATATATAACAATAGTATTGCATGCAAACACAAAGTATCCGTAAAGTACCCAGTAAACACAAAGGCCCTTATTCTCAGCTCACATTTAGAGGCACACTTTTAGTGCCACATTTAGAGGCGCAGATAAATGTACTAGTAATATGACTAAAGTCAGTCGTATTTTTATCGTACATTTATAGCGCCTTTAACTTAGAGGTACATTTATGACTACCGTGTTACCTAATTAATCCTTCGAAGTAAAACTAGTGTCAAACGAAATCCCTTTTATTGCACTTTATACATTACTATACTTTTAGAGAAAATTTCATTGACCAAAAATCATTAACCCTCTGACTGAATACGTTTTTTCGGCACTTTTCTAGTGAATACGTGAGTCTTTTTCGTCCAACGCTATTTTTCCCACCTTAAAGTATTTAAAAAAATTTGAAAAAATTCATGAAACATCTGTCTACATTGTAGTTAATAATTTCATAGTCATTTTGATAAAAATTATTTATTGATTATTTTATTTTTAATTAATTCTGAATACAAACAAAGGAAAGAGGTGGGTTTCTTTAAAAATATATAACTTTTTTTATATATGGAGGAGAAAAAAATCCTTTTAAAATTTTTCACTTCGAGACTCAAGAAAAAAATAGTGCTAATCGATAGCTGCAAAAAAGTTGAATTATTTAGTTGGGTCAAAGTGGACAACTTTTTAGTAGCGAAAATCGTCCATAAATAAGAGTTAAATAAAGGTTAAGTAAAGGTAAAATTATATACTACTTTTATATTACTTTTTTTAGTCAGCTAATTAAATACTACTTTTATACTACTTTTTTTTAGTGAGGGAAGTTAGGCAGGTTTGCCGATTTGACAGATAAAAGTAAATGTTATTTTGGCTCGGACGCCAACGACCCACGTATTAAGTCGGAGGGTTAATATTGTTATGTAAAAAATTTCTATTATTTACAGAAACTTGATTTGTAATAATTTTGTTAATAAAATCAATTGTATAACAGTGATAGAATTAATCAAACTTGTGAAGCATCGAACAGAGCGCGCCTCTATTACGTATAAATGTACGTATAAATGTGCCCTTGGGCACATTTATTGGCACATTTATCGAGAATGGCATAAATGTGCTATAAATGTGGTTCAGAATAGGATTTTCACTATAAAGTTGCGCATTTAGACTAAAAATGGCGATGTGCCTCTAAATGTGCCGCTAAATGTGCGCTCAGAATACCGTCACATTTATCGTGTCATCTAACGCACATTTAGGGGCACATTTAGCGATAAATGTGAGCTGAGAATACGGGCCATTGTATCAATAATGTAGCATCAATGTTATAATTTTCCATTTCACAATGCAATTGTTACGTACTAGGCATGTTACGTTGCAGTTTCATTGTTGAGTGAGAAATTATAACATTGATGTTGTTATTATTGCTTCGTATTTAGTAGAATGTGTAATACAATTCTATGTTGGATTTAAAAGTTGAAATGAAAAAATTAGGAATATAAAAGTATATAGTACATACTGCAGAATTCTCATTATTAGAATTTAATTCTGCAGCATTCTCATTATTTGGATTTAATTCTGCTACATTTTCAATGTATGTATTATGTGTTTGATTTTGTTGTCCATTACAATGCATCTAAGGATAAACAGCAGTTATGGTATACTGATTACTAAAAATATTATCTGAAGATTTTGGTAAAATACTTTTTAACATATTAAACATTGATAACGTAGCTGGAAATCGAATCAAACATGCTGTACCACTTTGTGCTGGTCTACCCTTTGGACCTCTTGAATGCGAATCAAATAGCCAAAACTTATTATCAAATTGAAATACAGCAACAGAAATTCCATTTGCAGTTAATATACCATAATTATGATTTCTAAAGAAAATATTTAAATCATTTTTTAAATTAGGAAATCCTTCATTGCTATTGTCATTATATAAATGCCCTGATATGCTATTTTCTTGAGTAATTAAAAGGTTAATGATGTTTCCAAAGATTTCAATATCTGTGTACAGTTCATCAACTGATATAAAATCTCTGTTAATTTCAGCAAGATGAGGATTCTTACGCTTCGATATACTTATTACATATAATGCATCCCCTATCAATAAAATGGTATCAATGAGATTTTTTGTCCAACTGTAAAGTTGATGTACTGAAGACATAGCTATAGCAACCGCCGCAATTGCAGTACACTGTTTCCCTCTAGTAGCATAAGAAAACATATCATGACCTTGATGTATGGAACCTATGATTATTGCTCTATTCCCAGCTATTTCGATCAAATCTGTCTTATTTATTGCCTGCTCTGTGGATGGGACATTATTAACATTAATATCATTATCTTGTGTTACAATAATTTGACATATTTGTGAAATATCAAAATTGGCAGCGTCAAAATTAATATTAATGTTGCGATATAAACGATTATTTTGAATTAACCACGCTAAAGCAGCTGATAAATTTTGCACATTTATTTGAAATTGTCGGCATTTTTCAATGTTCTCTCGTCGTTCACATACAATAATCATGCCTATTCTCGTAATTGGTAATGGTAATTGCTCCGACATTCCTTCTATATCTTGTGCAAATAAAATAGCTTGTCCTCGAAAGAGATTGACCAAATCGTCCACCTAATTTAATAATTTTTACAAATGGAACAATTCTTGACAAAAGTCTTTGTTCCATATTACTTAAATTTCGTATGACATCTGGAATTTCATCTAAAAACATAGCATTCCAATATGCTTGTGTTGGGACTTTGCCTTTTTTAATTAAATTGGCACAACGAAAACACGTAATTATTTCATTGAATTCGTAACTCGTTAGGAAAAATATCTATTTTTTCTATTTATATTATTTTAGTAGATATTTTTGTAACACATATTTGTTTTTTATAATATAATTTTTGACAAATGTTACAAGCAATATCTGCAAAGGACGATATGGTTAAATCAAATTGTTTAAACAACTTTTTTCTACGTGTATCAATATCCAATTGATTTCTGTGCGGAATTTCCTGAGGAATCGATAACTCATTATTAACATGTAATGTTGGATTATTAGGTAAAGGTGCATTAGTTAAATCTGTGTTCATTATTATGTAACAATGGTTCCTGTGCCGTTTCCAATATTTGTTCATTGTTTGCTGAACATGCTTTTCGGTTTCTACAGCGCAGTACTCTTATCGCTGTTGTACTTTTTCGTCCAATATTTCTCCTCTTCTTTCTTCGTGTTATCTAAAATGACATATATTATAATATCTGTTATAACTGTGCGATTATATATGTATAAATGTATATATATATATATATATATATATATATATATATATATATAATGTTTTATAATACATATTTATATCTATAATACAATTATATATATATAAAATATTTATAGTTATAATAGATAATAAGAAAAGGTATATATAAGTTATTTATATATTGTTACGTCCAGACTCGGAAAAGGTAGTCGAACGGAAGGCCGTAACTTACCGTTTCTCGAAACAGGTTTTTTCCGGCACGCGCTTCGAGTCGAGCGAATTTAACGGGCCCGAACAGGTAAACGACTGGGAAGGTCGCTATTACTCTGTTCGTAGGGCATTCGCTCGGTGGTCCCTTTTCGGTAAGAGAATCTAATCTCTTTTACGCGGGACGGGACCTTGTCCCGTCGATCTCAGGATGAAGAGATGAGAACGGGATTAATTAAAATAAATAAAATTTCCTTTAACCATTATAATTTATTCTAAATTGATTAAATGAAAAAAAAGCTTTATTGACATAAAAAGGCTCAGGTTATAAAGTGTGATTAACATATAAAATAGATCGACGGAGTACCGAGACGTATGTAAATAGAATCGAGTGTTTGTTAGTGTGAGTGAGTCTTCATTTCTGCGGGTGTTACAATCGTTCGGCGGTCATCAGTCAGAAGGCTCTGGGATAGATTCTATTATTAAATTCAAGTTTCTGACTGGTTAATACAATTGTTATTTGATTAGGCAAATAAATAGAATTAAAATGTGTGTGTATGGGGATTCAAGTGATTTCTTCTATGACGACTGAGGATAGGGTATAAAAGTATTCTTTAAAGGTTTCGATAGGAAGTGCGAATGGATAAGGAGAAAATCGAGTATACCACGGGAGAAGGGTCCCACAAGGATATAACCTTGCTACTAATTCGAGCTCTTTGAAATCAATCGAATCAGGCCCAAATGAGATGGTTCCCTCTAGTAAAGGTAATTCCAGGATAGAGAATCTTTGTGCTAGGAACTCGGAACATCCGATATCGCCAATCTGTTTGATGCGAGTACGAGCCTCCTGGTTAAAATCGGGGGTTTCGTCATCTATGCAGATTACCTCGATATCGGCGTTGGGTTCAGGAGGTTGAGAGGAAGCGGGAGGAGAGTTGTCAAGAGTAATTACTGGCAGAGAGTATGATGGTGTGTCTGAGTCGATTGGTTGATAATTGTCTAGATAATCGGTATCATAATTGTTAATATTATTCGATAAATTATTAAAGCTGGTTGATGGGCTGTCATCTAGGTTGTAGTGATTAGATAAATAGTCGCAGTTGATATTAGAATAATAGTTATATTGATAATAATTAGTTAAATTGATCCCGTAATTATCAGAATTATCATCTGTATATCTATTGAATTGGTTGTCGTGGTAATTGTTAGAATTGAAATTAAAATGACCGCTGATAGTTAAGTCTAGAGCCGCTGCTTGAGCCCGAGCCAATTCCTTTCTTAGGCGACGGTTGCGCCGATTTCGCGAACGTTTGGCGACGTTTCGCGAATTTCGCCAAACGGGCTTCACTACCAGAAAGACAGTTGATAATTATTAGGGGAAGCCGAATATTTTATTTAGAGAACAGCTCTTGGATTTGGATAAGCAATAATTTTTCCAATTGATTAATGTTAATAAATATATATATACATATATATATATATATGTGTATATGTGTGTGTGTCTAATAATGTCTATATTTTTATACGGATGGGAATAGTCAGGATGATTGTTCTAAATGGAAAGGAGGGCAGGTCGTGAGTCCGCGCAGCTATAGAACTGGAGTCTCGGAAAACGACGGACGGGGGATGTAATTGAATCGTGAGTCTTCGCTGCTATAGCACAGGAGACTCAACGATGTGTTAATATCGTGAGTTTTCGCTGCAGTAAGCAGGAAACTCGCCAACGATGTGTGTGCGTGTATCGTGAGTTTTCGCTGCAGTAAGTAGGAAACTCGTCAACGATATGTGTGTGTATCGTGAGTTTTCGCTGCAATAAGCAGGAAACTCGTCAACGATATGTGTGAGTGTGAGGAAGAAATTTTAAAGCTTGATGAAGACCAAGGATGATTGTGAGGTGGGAATTTGATTTGAAAGGGGAGAGTTGAGATTTGAAGATAGACAATTAAATGATAAGAGTTTAAGTTAGAGATCCAAGAGCTACTCTGAGAAAAATGGATATGAGAGTTATCTGGTTTCAGACGACTTACTTCTTATAGCGGGCGTTGACGTAAAAGGTTGACTTTTAAAGGTGAGCTCGGTCTCTGCGGTGATGTTCCCTGAGAGAGCCTCAGTGTCGCTGATGGACAGATTTGACGAAGTTGATCGTGATGAGCTTCTGAATTATTCTTGGGAACACCACAGCACTCACTCGCGAACGATTGATACGGAGTGAAAAACTCTAAGTCTTTTCAAGATTGAATCGCGGAACTGAATTCAGAATTTGTTGCGCGGTCAGCCGTACTATCGTACGTGGTTATATAGTAAACTAAAGCGGAAGTCAAGAGAAGAAGTGTTGTAGATGATGATGCGCTCCGAGAAAGATCTCGGTTTATATTGCATTTTTGGTACACGCCCTCCGCTTAGTCACTGGAAAATCTTGACGAATTAGGATTCTTAATTATTCTTTTCACGAATTTTAGTTACCTTCTCCGTGGGGTAAGTTAGAAAGATGTGACGAATCGCAGAGTTTGTTTTATTTTCTGCGAATCGGAGAGCGTCTTCCAAAATCGAGAAATTCTAAGAATTACGGCTTCTCGGTGGCAGCGTTTGTTCGCCGTAATTTATGTTTGAGAAACCGCGTGATGCACCCGCTAATCAAGAGGGGTTGACTTTTATTACCCTTGTTATAGCCCGGAAGCTATAACCACATTTTTCAATATGAAATGTCGAAATAGAAGGGCATTGACCGCGCGGAATGCTCGCATAGCAATTCACGCGCGATCGCCCAAAAAACTTGCGAAAGTGCAAGCGAAGAGGTTCAACTTTAAACCTGCTTCGCTTGCACTTGGACTTTGGTCGCGCCCCCGAAAATCCCGGAAATAACGAAGAGATAAAAGGCCCGCCGCGGATGCGCGCCGGGCAGTCGTATATCAAATCTGAGTAATACCAGATCAATAAAATTATCGCTAATACGGGAATCGTTTAACGCGCCAAAGTCGCGAGAGATCAACGAAACATAAGTTAACGCGCCGTGAACCGCGAACGATACTTTATAACCTAGCGCAAAAAGGTGTATCAAATAAACACGCGCTAGTGAATACTGTGAATACCGTTTAATAAAATAAAAGTGATATAATTAGCACAACAACAAGTGAGTCAATTTATCGAGTCCCTGGCATCCCGGAATCCCCACTCCTAATTCGGCAACGATCCCGAAATTTATTGCCCTCGCACCGCGAGGCACAACAAAATTGGTGGCAGCGGTGGGATCTGCCGAAGGATCGTCACCGGACTCGTGGCTCCTAAGACCTGCAACAAAACCAAGGTGGTTAATCAGGCACGCCAGTGTAACAGCTGACGGACAAGGACAACGGACAACACGGGAAAGCAGAGCAGTGAGAGAATCACGGCCAAGCAGCAGACACCCGAGTAGGCACCCCGACCTACGACAACAGCACGGACAACGCACCAGCAGCGAGCGACGACCCGCCGTATCAACTGACAACGCCGGGCCGCCAGCCGTACCCGCCAACGAGCGAGGAACCGCAGCGTCAGCAGCAGTCAGCGCAAAGCGTAACGATGCGAGCCGTAGTACTGTAAGTCCGAATAATACACTTTTATCGCATGCATTCGGAAGGCGCTAACGTACCACCGATAGCGAATCGAACGTGGTTACATAGCGAACCTGCCCGATTAACTCTACGCGTACTGCGAGAACGACAAAGACTCGACAACGCGCGTAGAGAGTTAGAAACCCGACACTCGAGCGATAGCGAACTCGAAGACGTCGCGAACGAACACGACCTGCCATTTACTAATCGCAACGCCGACATATCAATTAATAGAGCGATCCCGAGAGTTCAATCGAATCTCGAAAAAGTGCGCAGAAAATTAGACGCGTACTATTCTAGCGATAACGATTCTGAACTACCTGCGAACGTAGTAGTAGAACGCGAATTTTCCTTTTCTAGCTTCGACGAAAGCTTATTCGCGAAATACGAGCTCAACTCAGTTACCGCGAACCAAAAGCAAATAAGACCGCGCGTTAGCCGAACACCGAGCAACGTATCACAACGCGGCGAATTTTCTTTAACGTCGGACGATAGTAGCATTTTCGACCCGAACGAAAATAACAAATACGAAATAATGTCGCTCATGTATACGCCACCAGCGAACGTGACAAACGACGACATAGATCGAGAAATCGAACAGCTACGAAATAGCATACGGCACATAGACGAACGCGTCGTATTAGTTGACGTGCACGAACCGCCCACAAATCGCGAGACAAATCCGGTACTAAATACCAACCGCGAACAGAGGCGCGATCCGCGCACCCTTAAGGAGGAGCAGCGCATGAACCGTCGAGACATACACGTACACACTCACGATCGCGAGATCCGACACACAGAACACAATACCGACAGAAACGACCACACACAAATACTGGACGTATTAAATCTACTTCGCGCAGATATGAATGCGTTAAGCACGCGAATAACGCGTATAGAGAACGCGGAGAGTCACCCATACGACCGTCGAGAAAATGATAACGACGAGTATCACATGACGTACGGGCGAACCGAGCGAGACATAAGAAACCGACGCGGTACCGCGCCGAATTACATGTCACTAAAAGAAGCGAGAATAATGATCCCGGAATTCGATGGATCTTCGCGCAATAAGCTACAGGAATTTCTAAACGCCAGTACATACGCGATACAAAACATAAATCCCGCGGAGGAAGAATCTCTAGTGCAAGCGATATTATACACCAAGCTTAAGGGAAAGGCCATGCAAGACTTTGAGACGCGAGACATACAAACATACGCAGAATTAAAGCAACAACTCGAAAAATGTTATCAAAGCAAGCAAAGCACCGCGCACTTACAGCTTGAATTTAACTCGCTAAAACAAAAAACCGCCGAATCAGCACAAAATTTCGGGCAACGCGTCGATAAACTCGCAATGAAATTATACGACTCGATGATAGAAGGCGAAAACCATTCCGCCGCATATAAACGAGCAATATTAGACACAATACAAAAGCAATCTTTATTAAATTTCCAACTCGGATTACACGACGACCTAAAAATCCTCGTCCGCTCACAGCGATACGCAACGCTGCAGGAGGCGATAATCGGCGCGAGCACGGAAGAAAAGCTAATAGGGCCGACAACGACGCGAGCACACAATTTTTCTAGCCGGAATAAAAGCGAAACGCACCCTTCACGACAGAACCGAGGAACGACAACGCAATGTTACAAATGCGGGAAAACCGGACATTACGGGCGCGATTGCCGCAGTAGCAAATATGCGTTACCGAAACCGGATAAATCACGCGTTAACTCGGTAGAAAAATTTTGCAAACACTGCAAAAAACGCGGACACAACCGCGACGAATGTTGGTCACTGAACGGACGACCGAAAGCGAAGACGCCCGATCACGCGAAACGCGAAAATAATGATAAAAAATCGCACAACGAAAAAAGGAAAGGCGAACAAAAGATATATCAAGCGCGAAAAAAGGATACGGATACCGAGCGTAGCAGCGACGAAGAGGAAGAACGCGAAGAGAAAAGTAAGAAGACGCGCGCGCTCGAATATCAAGTAACGCATATACGACGAACACCGCGAGGAACAGCCGGCCTAGATTTAATTACCTTACCGATCCGCGAGACAAAAAACGGAAAAGTAAATATACTATATGATTCCGGAGCAACTATTTCGCTAATAAAAGTTAAGCAACTAAAGGGCGAGACCGTGATTTACAAAGATAAAATTACACTCGTCGGAATAACCGGACATAAGGCACGGACGATAGGCAAAATATACGCGACAATCGACTTAGCTGGTCGTAAAATTAAGCACGCGATTTACGTCGTAAAGGATGACTTCCCTATGGAATACGAGGGCATCCTGGGAATCGACTTTCTCCGAAAACAGCAAGTATCATGCGACTATAAAAAGCGGGAACTCAAAATAGGAGACGCCGTATTAAAACTCATGCCGTATAATAAAATTACGCTAAAACCGCGCAGCGAAACAATTGTACAAGCCGCGACCGATCGCAACGAGATAGGCGTCATAAAAGCGGAAGAGCCTGCGCCAGGAATCTACATCGGACGATGCCTAGTCGAACCAGAAAACTACTCGTGTCCGATCAGCGTTATAAATACCACGGACGAGATAATCGAAATTCGCACACCGCTAGTAAAGATAGAAGATATAGACGTAGATAACCCACACGCGATCTATACAATACAGTCCGAAAAAACGCGAAATTACTCGTCACGACAAAATGAGATCTGACAAATATTACGGACCGACCATTTAAATGACGAAGAAAAACAAGCGATACATAGGATATGCGAGGAGTACAGCGATATATTCCATTTGAGCGGAGAACCACTGTCCTGCACCGCGACCATAGAGCACGAGATAAGCACGCGCGCCGACACCGCCCCGGTTAACATGAAACCGTATCGACTTCCCGAGAAGCATAAGACGGAAGTAAATAAACAGGTACAGGAAATGTTAGAAGACGGAATAATCAGGAAAAGCGCTAGCCAATGGAACGCACCATTACTGGTAGTGCCGAAGAAACCTGA
This sequence comes from Lasius platythorax, assembly GCA_963971435.1. NCBI lineage: Eukaryota > Metazoa > Arthropoda > Insecta > Hymenoptera > Formicidae > Lasius > Lasius platythorax. The sequence continues at coordinate 21,610,525 of OZ020538.1, forward strand.
CGCATCCGGAAAACCGAGACTCCGCGTAGTAATAGACTTCCGACGACTAAACAATCTAACGATAGGCGACTCGTTTCCGTTACCAAATATCACCGATATATTGGATCAACTAGGAAACGCCAAGTATTTCACTACGTTAGATCTAGCATCGGGGTATCATCAGATACAATGGCCGAGCATGATAAAAAGAAGACAGCCTTCTCAACCCCCTACGGACACTATGAGTTCAATCGCATGCCGTTTGGATTAAGGAATGCACCAGCAACCTTCCAACGATTAATGAATTCGGTGCTGATAGGGATGCAAGGGCTAAGATGTCTAGTCTACCTCGACGACATCGTGATTTATGGAGCCAGCCTAGAGGACCACAACAAACGACTCACGGAAGTACTGCGGAGATTACGGGAAAACAATTTGAAATTGCAACCGGAGAAATGCGAATTCCTGCGTAAAGAGGTAATCTATTTAGGGCACATCATATCCGAAAACGGAATAATGCCGGACCCATTGAAACTAACCGCAGTAAAAAATTTCCCGATACCAAAAAAGGTGAAGGACATCCAAGCCTTCATAGGGTTAGCAGGTTATTATCGAAAGTTCATCGAGGACTTTTCGCGAATCGCCAAACCGTTAACGAAATTAACGAAGAAGAGCGAAAAATTCGCATGGGCGGCAGAGCAGCAGAATGCATTTGAAGCATTAAAAGAAAAATTAATTACGGCGCCAGTGTTGAAATACCCAGATTTCAGTGAAGCATTTAACGTGACCACTGATGCCTCCGACTATGCAATCGGAGCCGTGCTATCGCAAGGACAGGTAGGCAGTGACCGCCCCGTTGCTTACGCAAGCAGAGTATTGTCGCGTGCGGAACAAAATTATAATACGACAGAGAAAGAATTACTAGCCATCGTATGGGCAGTAAAGCATTTCCGACCATATATCTATGGAACAAAATTTAAAATAATTACAGATCATAAGCCATTAATCTGGCTATTCAATGTAACAGACCCCGGCTCAAGACTAATCCGCTGGAGGTTAAAATTAGAAGAATACGACTATGAAATCATTCATAAGGCCGGACGAGCGAACGCGAACGCCGACGCGTTGAGCCGCCAGGTAACAAGAGACGCGGAAACGGAAGAGAGAGAGGAAGAAATTCTCCAAGTAAAAGAAAAAGAAGACGCAAAAATCTACACAGAGGAGGAAAAGCGGCAAATAATCTACGAATATCACGATGCCCCCACAGGAGGACATCAAGGAGTAGAAAGAACGATAAATCGAATCCGGCTAAATCACAATTGGCCGGGTATAACAAAAGACGTCGAGAAATATATCTCGAAATGCGAGTCGTGTCAAAAAAATAAATTATCGCGACGAAATAAAGCACCGCTTATCATTACAGATACTCCCACAAAACCGTTCGAAAAATGCGCGTTAGATATCGTCGGACCATTAACGGAAACTACAAGCGGAAATAAATATTTACTAACGTTTCAAGATAGCCTCACGAAATTTAGTAAGGCGATACCGATTGCGAATCAGGAAGCGAATACAATAAGTAAGGAATTCGTTACAAAAATCGTACTCGAATACGGACTACCGGATAAAATCTTAACGGATCAAGGCACGAATTTCATGAGTGAAATCTTCAGAAACACTTGTAAATTACTTAAAATCGAAAAAATAAAAACAACCGCCTATCATCCGGAAAGTAACGGAGCGCTAGAGAGATCGCATCGCACCCTCGCCGAATACCTTCGCCATTATATAAATTCAGATCAAACAAACTGGGACGAGTGGACACCCTACGCAATGTTCACCTATAACACGACCCCGCACACAGCCACGGGCTATACACCGTTCGAGCTAGTCTACGGGCACCAAGCCAGCCTACCTACGGCACTGTTTAAGCACCCGCGAGCGACGTACAGTTACGAAGACTACGCGCAAGAATTAAGGGAAAGGCTGCGGGCAACAAATCAAAACGCAAGGGAAAATATAAAAGAAGAAAAGCAAAAATCAAAAGAATACTACGACAAAACCGCGAAAGAAATTAAATTTAAAGTAGGCGACAAAGTACTCGTATATGACGAGACACTACGACGCGGACGATCGAAAAAATTAGACGCGCTATGGACAGGACCGTACACGATAATTGAAAAAAAATTCCGACGTGAACTATACGGTTAAAAAGGGTAGAAAGACAATACGCATGCACACAAACAGACTAAAAGCGTTTATAGACGGGTAATAAAAAATAAAACACTTACTCAGTGAGCCGCATCCAAGGAAAACAATCCGGAGCAATCTCCCTGTACCGAGCCAAGTAAGGAGCATCGTAGACGAAGCCCCGGCTCCACGGCACCAGCTCGGAAACAGTACGCCGACCACTGGCCACATCCAGGATAACACGTAACGAAAAAGGGGTGTTACCACCCCTATACACGGCGGAAAGCGCCCGAACAATCAAATCGTTCGACGACTCGAGCCCTACGACGGGCCCGCGTTCGCACCACTCACACAAGAGAGTGCGATTGCACATGTAGAAAACCTCGCCACAATCCTTGCACGACATTTTTATTTTAATAATGAGAAGATGCAACGATAGAGTGACAGTCAAAAGAAGACTAAAGAAAGAAGCTTCAGTAGCAGCATAAAAAACCCGAGAAACCGAAAGCCCGTAAGATAATAAAATAATGACTAAAAGAAATAATATCCGCCAGAATATTATATTAACACCGGATACTCGAATTTAACGCCCAAGCTCGCGAAAGAAAACGCTACAAACACATGCAAATAAAATAAAAACACTAATAAAGAATAAATAAAAAGACACTTACCCTATTCCAAGCGGCGCTCGAGGAAAAACCGCCACAACATATCAAATGTAAAGTTGAGGCGGACACGACGGAAAACCTCCGAAATCGAGGGAACTTCCCATGTAAAGCCCGGGGAAAATCGGTCGAACAGAGTAAGGGGGTAAAACCACCCTGCACCCTCGACCAACCAACCCCTAGCCGGACCCCAGTCATATGTCTCGGCAAGGCGAGACAACACAGCGTACATCTCCGCATAGGAGAAAAGCCCCCCGTTGGGAGCCTCCTCCTCCTCCACAGGAAGTGGAAAAACGAAATAAGTCTCGCGTCTAGGCAAATTCGCGCACACCATCTTCGATAAATTGTGCGTAATTATTGAAAGGAAACGCGCGGGTAGACAGTAAAAAACTGACTGAAGAAAAAATTTCAGTAACACCGCACAAAATATATCAAATAAAAAACTTTTGAAATTATATCCGACAAAAACGATAAAAGGATAAAATATGTAATTCCAGAATACTCATATTCGGGATGAGATCAGCATCAATCCGAGCTAGTGGAATTGAGAAATAAGTTAAAAGATATGAATAAAGACTTACAAAACAACGAGAATAAGTTCTATACGAAAAAACAATTCGTTTACCCAATGGCAACGAGCGGAATATTGATAACAGTAATTACCATAGCAATAATAATTTACATAGTACTAAGAAAGAGAAATAAACAAAAACCGTTAAGACGACCCTCAGTCTCATTCTTCGAAGACGACTTCCGCATACCGAGGTCCATATTAAGAAGTCAGAGTACGAGATTTTAGTAATAAGTACAAACGATTATAATAAAAATATGTACACGGGAAAACACTACTGTAATATACTTAAGTAAAACTATTTTTTGGGATAGAGAAAAACTCCGTACCTCCGTTTTTCTTTTTTCTACGGGGGAGGGGTGTTATAGCCCGGAAGCTATAACCACATTTTTCAATATGAAATGTCGAAATAGAAGGGCATTGACCGCGCGGAATGCTCGCATAGCAATTCACGCGCGATCGCCCAAAAAACTTGCGAAAGTGCAAGCGAAGAGGTTCAACTTTAAACCTGCTTCGCTTGCACTTGGACTTTGGTCGCGCCCCCGAAAATCCCGGAAATAACGAAGAGATAAAAGGCCCGCCGCGGATGCGCGCCGGGCAGTCGTATATCAAATCTGAGTAATACCAGATCAATAAAATTATCGCTAATACGGGAATCGTTTAACGCGCCAAAGTCGCGAGAGATCAACAAAACATAAGTTAACGCGCCGTGAACCGCGAACGATACTTTATAACCTAGCGCAGAAAGGTGTATCAAATAAACACGCGCTAGTGAATACTGTGAATACCGTTTAATAAAATAAAAGTGATATAATTAGCACAACAACAAGTGAGTCAATTTATCGAGTCCCTGGCATCCCGGAGTCCCCACTCCTAATTCGGCAACGATCCCGAAATTTATTGCCCTCGCACCGCGAGGCACAACACCCTCCTGAGACAGCGGTTATGCGTATGTCACGTCTGCTGTCCGAGCGCGCGTGCAGCTTTCGGGCGCGAACCCGATGTTATCGGTGTCCATCTTTGGTTTTATTATAATTTATTGAAGATTTCTGCCGTGGGAAAGTGTCAGTTTGTCCATACTTTTTGGTTTGAACTGTCAATAGATTGCCATCTAAATATAAACAGAGTGTCACAGAAAGTCTCTGGAATCTTATTTTTATGGCTTCTTCCTTTTCTTCTTAATTTTTGATCCAGATTCTGTCTCGTAAATATGTCACGGTGTCTATATTTCCATGAGTTTATTATGTCCGCGTGTGTATTTCCTAATCATTCTAGCGCCTACGCGGCGCATTTCCCATAATAAATTCAAAGAAATTTTGACTTTTATGATTTTTTCCAAAGTTGCACGCGCTCTAGGATCGTGGGAAAGAAAAGAATCGTGGAGTCCACAGGACGTAACATATATATAAGAAAATATTTAAGTTAAATATTTATATATAAAAGTTAATATTCTTTCTTATATATATATATATATATATATATATATACAGGGTGTCCCATTTTAAAAGTTCCACCCTCATAACTTTTCAGGATCAACGTTTGAAGGAAAACGACTCGGATAAAAGTTGTAGGGAACAAAGGGGGCTATCTAACAGTGATCTTGGATTCGACATTAAAGGTCATTTTCAAGGTCATTTAAAGGTCAACTTCCGTTTTTTAAACGGGAACCCCTATTTTTGACCCTGGATTCTGAAACAGCAGAAAATGTTACATTAGAGTTGTGAGGGGTCAAATTGACCCTAGGGGTCATCTAAAGGTCAAATGTCTTTCCCGTACTTCCCAGGCTGGTATCTTGTCATGATAGCGATATATCGAAAGCATGACCTCCATAAAAATTGTCGAGGTAATCGGAGGCCACCACCTGGTGACCTTGAATTGTACCTTGACCCTCATTTTCAAAGTGTGAGAAAAATAAGACAAAGGTAATAACTCAGAATCCGGTTCAAAAAGTTACTAACTCAGAATCCCAGAATCCTCAGAAGTTTTCTTAAATTTTAATAATTTCTGGAAATTTTGAAAATTATTTGACATTTATCATTAAAAAATTCTCAGTTCTTTTTCTCGATAAACTGATCATATTATTGATAATTTATTGTATGTATTGAAAATCTCTTCTACCTGTCACAGTGTGTACGTAACGTGCGTGAATTTATCTTTCTGAATTTCTCCGTACTTCGTAAACATGCCGGATTATACAAGGAATGAGATTGTTGACATTCTATTAATTCTTGAAGAGTGTCGTAATAATTATTGTACAGCAGAACGATTATATCGTAGACGTTTCCCTGGCAGACGTCAGCATCCTGCTCATAATGTGATTGCCAGAATTGAAAGACGTGAGAGACAGGGACCTCGTAGAATACGACAACGTCGTCTGTTCGATTTCACACTGAATGTTCGGTCACGAAGCGAAAGAATACGAAGGCGGTTGAGGTTCGTGAAAATTAAATTGCTAATTTATGTCTCGATAAATTTTATTCTTAATCTAGGAACAAAAGCGATTAGTACAAAGTTCACAAAATTTCAACGAGAATATTAATCCAGTTATTATAATTCCTTTTAGATACCGAAAGCCGAATACCGTTTAATGCCGAGTTGTGCCAGGAAAGTGATTTTTTATTTGCGAAAGTGCGAGGAGAGTGCTTAAGAGTGCGATCAACCGACTGCGACCGTCATCTCTCGCCGTGGCGTTTTATTGGCTCTGATCTTCTGGAAGGTTCCTGACCGTTGTTCGGTTTTGTTATCCGTTAATGCGCGAGATGGAACCTTCCCGAAGCTCAGAGTCAAATTCTACGAATTGGAGCGTGACATCTTTAACACTTTGGCATGTGGATTTCGCCGATTGGGCGCTCTGACAAGAGGAGCCGACGCTTTCATGTGTCAATCGCGCACGTGAGTGCGCGCGCGCTGATTGTTGCCCAAACACACGCGACGGGCTTCGCGACAATTCGTGTAGCGCGCTCAATTCGAATGCGAATTAGGCTACTCGTGTAGAATCTCTCTCTCAATTCGGAACATCGTCGTATTATGACAATCGAGTGGAACGATCCACGAGTTCTTGTAGTGTTAACTATGGTCAATTTAGATTCACATTGTTCGCGAGCGTTATTCCAATGAGATGGAAGCTATCGATTTGGTCAAGGCGTAGAATGTTTATGTAAAGCACAACACGTAACGTACAAAAAACTTACTTTAACTAATACAGTCAATTACATTTAGTATTTACAAGAAAAGTTTAGAGTTTCCGAGATGGATAACGAAATAAATTTGCAAGTGCGCGAGCACGATAAATAGTCGCGATTTCTTGACTAGCGGTTGAGAGCGGTATTTCTAAGCGGTTTTAAGTGCGGTGCATGCGATTTACTCAGTGAGCGAACGCTGACTTCTCTTGATCGCTCCTGGGCGCATCTTTTATCGGCTTTGCGAAATGGGACGTCCCTTTGCTGACATCCAATAGATTTCAGCTGTTTTAAATTGTTTTGAGGTGACCTCGGGGCGCTATGCTTAATTGGCTGCCACTGGGTCTCGCAAATTTTGCACGCACCTGACATGCGCGAGGTGCGCGTCAGCGTGCGTGATTAATAATCGAAGGCCGGCGCGGGCCTTTGCGCATGCTTGCCATGTCTGGATCGATTGATCGACGGATACAGGCCGTTGACGTTATTTATTATTTCTCGAGTTTTTCAGCGCAAAAGAAGTTAATACTGTTTGTATTTTTCTGCCTTTCAGAACAACAATAATTACCGATACGAGTTTTCTAAGGAGAAAGGTCGATGTTTTCCTAACACACGGTGGAATTATCATCTTATTATAACGAACGCGCAAGATTAAATTAAATAAGATTTAATTGCGAAATTGCATGTCCTATCTCAAACACACATATTTCGCTACGACAAATAGAAGTACAATTTGGCATCCCAAGATCAACGGCTCAAAGAATTTTGAGACTGAATAATTTCCACTCTTATCACATAGCCTTAACCAAGGCTTATTTCCTCATAATTTCCAACGAAGGTTAGCATTTTGTAATTGGGCTCAAGCGATGTTACGTCAAGATCCAGAATTTTTCAGATACGTTATGTTTTCTGATGAAGCTACTTTTCATAACACAGGCCAACTAAACCGACATAACTGTCACTATTGGTCTGTAGAAAATCCACCATTTGGTTCCGTGAGGTTGATCACCAACAGCGCTGGAGTCTCATAGTGTGGTGCGTTATTGTGAATGGTTACTTAATTGGGCCTTATTATTTCGAAGGAAATGTCAACTTAGCTAGATATCTCCATTTTCTAAGACATGAATTACCAGATCTGTTAGCCAATGTTGATCTGCAAACACGACAACGTATGTGGTTCCAGCAAGATGGGGCACCTGCTCATAGGAGCAGAATCGTTCAACGATTTTTGCATCGTCGATACCCCCGTCGGTGGATAGGAATTAGTAGCCATGTTGAGTGGTGCCCCAGATCTCCTGATCTAACAAGTCTTGACTTTTTTCTCTGGGGCTTTTTGAAAAATATGGTCTATGCAGATGCACCAACAACCAGAGAAAATATGGTGCAACGAATCACTGATGCTTGCAGGAACATACCAAGACACGTACTTTTGTCAACTGTTCAAAACTTTGAACGGAGAATACAGCTATGTATTAACAATAATGGGGGCATTTTCGAAAATCTAATTCGGTGAAACCTCAAATTTCTTTTTCATTGGAACTCTTCACAGTCTTGCCTTCATTGGCTGGATTATTAATGGTTTTGCCTTCATCGGCCGGACTCAGATTCTTGCCTTTATTGGCTGGGTTCATCACGGTCTTGCTTTCATCGGCCGGGCTCAGATTCTTGCCTACATCGGCCGGGCTCAGATTCTTGCCTTCATTGGCCGGGTTCATCGCGGTCTTGCCTTCATCGGCCGGGCTCAGATGCTTGCCTTTATTGGCCGGGTTCATCACGGTCTTGCCTTCATCGGCCGGGCTCAGATTCTTGCCTTCATTGGCCGGGTTCATCACGGTCTTGCCTTCATCGGCCGGGCTCAGATTCTTGCCTTCATTAACTGGATCAAAATGAGACCTGAAAAATTCATCCTGCTATGTCCTCGTCATGGGTCCTGGAAATCGAGTAGCATATCGATGACTGAACGCAGGTAATGGTTGACTCTCGAATGATCATCTGAACGTGAAATGACCCCTCACAACTCTAATGTAAAATTTTCCGCTCTTTCAGAATCCGGGGTCAAAAATAGGGGTTCCCATTTAAAAAACGGAAGTTCACTTTCAAATGACCTTCAAATGACCTTGAAATGACCTTTAATGTCGAATCCAAGGTCACTATTAGATAGCCCCCTTTGTTCCCTACAACTTTTATCCGAGTCATTTTCCTTCCACGCGTTCATTAGCTCAGATATTTTAATTAATAACGCAATAACTATTACGAATTTAGCAAAATGGTATGGGACTTTTTGTTCATCTCGATCCGTTCTATCTCCTCACGAACGTTGGCACGGGTGCTTTGGGACACCCTGTATATTGTATATATATGTATATATACAGAATGTCTCACAACCTCCGTACAATACTTTGTTAGCGTGTTTTAGAGGTAAAATAGAGTCAAAAATTCTAATACAAAAATTTTGAGGCTGCAATAGTTTTTGAGTTATAAGCGATGAAAGTTTGCCAATAATATCGCATAGAATTCGCGCACTCAGGCCCGTAATTACACATACACGCGTACCGATCTGTCATCTGTTATTGATTTTTTCAAGTTAGGTGATATTGATTTTTACTGCACAGCTGATTTTATTTTGTCGTTTCCTATGTACAAGGTGTGTTACACGTATATCGTACATTATGGTGACAGGCTAATATTAACAAATTATAAATAACGGAAAATAAATAATTTAATTAATGAATTTAATTATTAAATAAAAATTAATATAAATATAAATCTTAATAAAAATAATTATAAATATTTATAATTATTATTTTTAATTTTTATTTAATAATTATATTTATTAATTAAATTATTTAAGAATTAAATGTTTAACTCAAAAACTATTGCAGCCTCAAGATTTTTGTATTATAATTTTTGACTCTATTTTACCTCCAGAACACGCTAACAAAGTATTGTACGGAGGTTGTGAGACACCCTGTATATATATATATATACATATATATATATATATATATACAGGGTGTCCCATTTTAAAAGACCCACTCAAATATCTCAGAAACACTGCGTTAAATCGAAAAATGTTTCAAACAAAAGTTGTGTGGCTTCGAGGGGGCCATAAGATGGTGACAATGATTTGACCTTGGAAAATCATTTAAAGGTCATGTCAAGGTCAACTTTAAAATCTTAAGTGGAAACCCCCATTTTTTTTTGGTATTCTTGTAGCTGACATCGAGAGCTTTCCAAAACATTATAATTAAACATTTTCTCATTAAGTACTTTTCAAGTTATAAGGTTTGAAGTTTACAGTATTTTGACATAAAATACAAAATATCGTGTAAAACATTCAGTTTTCGGTAATCTTACCTTAATACTTTTATGCGTAGAATAATAAGACCAATCAATTGGTGTAAAGAAAACACATAATTGCTTTCAAAAAAAGTATGAAGCTGCATGTTGCAAGTTACATACTTTTTCTTAATAGCAATCATGTGTTTTTTTTTACACCAATTGATTGGTCTTAAGTAGTAATATAGGGCCGGTTCTAACCCAGGTACTCCGAGGGGGGGTGCGGGGCGGGGGGTAATCGGGGAGGAGGGGGATGACGTCACGCGGGGAGGGGGGCTTATCAGTTCAAATTCCAAGAAAAAGTTTATCTTATCAGTTTAAATTCCAAGAAAAGCTTATCTTATCAGCTCAAGTTTCAAGATATGTTTATAAACATATCAAGTTACAAGATAAGCTTATCTTATCAGATCAAATTCCAAGAAAAGCTTATCTTATCAGTTCAAATTCCAAGAAAAGCTTATCTTATCAGCTCAAGTTTCAAGATATGTTTATAAACATATCAAGTTACAAGATATGTGCGTATTGCATTATGCGGTCACCCCGCGGTACCTCCCCCATAAGCGGTGAGTCTTTATTGTCTCTTCTAAGAAGAGATACCAGCGCCGAAACTCGGCAGCTAGAATTTATAAACGATATAAACAAAACAGCGTATTATGTTACAAGG